>PVKS010036446.1:0-19345 GCA_004027875.1 Aplodontia rufa | reverse complement strand
CTCTTGGGGGTAAATCTAATTTTCAGAATTTATATATATATTAAATTATTTCATTAGAAGCTTGTTTGATTGCTCAACAAATAAATTTCTGAATAAAATAAAAAAGTATATGTATAAAGTAAAAAATATTAACAGGTTACATTTGGATAGATATAGAGAACTATTTTTCTGAATCTCTCAAGTTTCTGTAATAAATACGTCTATTACAATTTAAAAACTTTGAAAAAAAAGCATTGCTATGCTGGCAGACTGTCATAATGACAAACTGGCAGTCTCAGAAAACAGAAATACACACTGTACTAGCATGAAGTATGACCAATTAGTCCCCATTTCCTTCCTAAAATTTTTGGAATGACGGGTCCCAACTGTTCTAAGAAATAGTGTGGGTCCCAGAACTATAAGCCTAAAATTGGGAACGTCAGAAGAAAAAAAGGATAAAAACACAAATGAGTGATGGTAACTCTGATAGCAATGGCAATTCACATCAGTTCTATCTCCTACTTATAGCAGACATCACTTATTATAACATTTACCTATTGCTGTGTAACAAAACACCCCCAAACGCAGTGGCTTACAGCATTTACTGGTTCTTAGGTCTGCAGGTACACTGGGCAATTATGCTAGTCTGGACTGTGCTCACCTATTCCAGGTCATTCTTGCTCAGCACCAGAGCTGACTCTGGCTAAGGGAAATAAGATGGCTCATCTGGAATAACTTTTCTTTGCCCATGCCAGGCTTCTCACTTTCCAGAAGGATAGCGAGGGCTTGTTCACATCACGGTGGTGGTCCAAGTACTAGGGACAAGAGTAGCATCTACAAGATGCATCTATAAGCTTCTTCTTCCTCTTCCTCTTCTTTCTTTTTCCTCTTCCTCCTATTCCTCTTCCTCTTCCTGCTCTTCCTCTTATTCTTCCTCCTCTTCCTCTTCTTCCTGTTCCTCCTCCTCCTTATTCTTCTTCTTCATCTCTTTTTTTTTGAGAGTGAGAGAAGGACAGTGAGAGAGAGAGAGAGAAAGAATCAATTTTATGTAGCTTTTTATGTGACTTTCGTTGCTCTAACATTTCATTGTGTACGTGGTGCTGGGGTTTGAGCCCAAGTCCTTGTACATGCCAAGCAAGTGCACAACTGCTGAGCCACTACCCCAGCCCCTCTACAAGCTTCTTAATATACAGACTCAAAATTTAAAACAAAATTACTTTGACAATATTTAATCAGCCAAATCAAGCCTAAATCGAGCTGACATGTGTTTAAGGATTTGAGTTCTTCTCACATCTGAATGTGAGAAGATGCAAAATACATCCATTTATACAAACCCCAATCTCATACAATACCCCTCTCTGTTAGAGAATGAGCTCAATCCTCCAAGCAGCCACTACCAATTTCTCAACAAAATCCAGTTTGTCCATGGTGCATGCCAATGTCAAGGGTTAACCTACTCAATTATTAATAGGATAATCATGATATGTCTGATATAACCCAATAAAATGATATGTCCTAATTTGAAAAATCCCAATCATTTGGTAAATTAGGGAAGAATTGGAATGATTTTATGTAAACTATCTAAATTATTTTCTGCTCTTTTCTTGAATGCCTGTTGTTTAAATCACCTAATATCATGTACTCCTATAAGTGCTCATCTTTTTTTTTTAAGAGAGGGAGAGAGATAGAGAATCAATTTTATTCAGTTTTTCATGTGCCTTTCACTGCTCTGACACTTCATTGTATGCAAGGTGCTGGAGTTTGAAACTGTGTCCTTCTGCCTGCCAAGCAACCGTCACAACTGCTAAGCCACCACCGCTCCAGCCCAAGTGTTTTATCTCTTGATACTCAAAAATTAATGTGTACATAATATATATTTTATAAATCATAAAGTACTTTTCAGATAAATTATCTTTGTTGCTCTATGAAATAATCAAGACAGGAATTATTCTCATTTTAAGATGTAGAAATATGATAAGCACAAAATTGAGTGATATTTGAATTACACATTTAATAAATGGAAGGCCTAAAATAAAAATCCAAATCTTAACCCAATGAAATTTGTTTTGTGTACTTTATATATTAGAGAACTTCCCTAGAGTAATTTTTTATTTAGCTGCTTAAAGAAGTTGAAAAATTGGAAAAATAAATGCTATTTAAATTCTTCCAAGTCCTAAATATCCTAAAGCTAAGGTTAGAGAATGTTTTCTCATTTTTCCTGTGGTCTTAGTTGTGACCTATTTAGAATCAAAAGCTAACTCATCAAATTCAGAAATTCTGCCGTTAGTATTGAGTATTTCAAGATTCCAAAGGCAGTATAATCAGGAAATTAGATAATAATATACCATGGAAAGGAAATTATTTCCTGGTCTTCTGGGCATGTGTAACTGAAACATAAACAATTCAATACTCCCTTAGCTGAGTTGCTACTGATATGTTATGGTTTAGATATGTGGTATCCTCCAAAAGTTCATGTGTGAGACAATGCAATAATGTTCACAGGTGAAGTGATTAGGTGTAACCTATTTAATGGCTTAATCCACTAATATGGATTAACTGGATGGTAACTGCAGAGAGGTAAGGTATGACTGGAGGAGGTAGGTCACTCACTTTGGGATTTATAGTTTGGCCCTGGTGACTGGAACTCTCTACTTCCTGATTGGCATGCCCTGAGCTGCTTTCCTCTGTCCACCTTTCCATCATGATATTTTTTCTACCTCTTCTCAGACCAAGAATTAAGGAGTTAGCCATCTGTGGACTGAACCTGTGAAAACATGAGCCCCAAATAAACTTTACCTCTTCTAATTTCTTTTATGTGGTCTTTTTGGAATAGCACCAAAAAGCTGACTAAAACAAATTATTACCAGGAACCAGGAAATTTCCCAGCCTTACTACAGCTGAAGGAGCAATGATTCATTCAGTCACACTCTATTGTCCTGTATCAATGAAATGAGCCCCACCACTGGTGGTCACTATGCCAAGTCACAGTCTCAGGAAGAACCTAGGGTCAAAATTAATGGGTTGCACCCTGAATTCACAGCCAAAAGATTCAAAGCTGAACTAATATCAAATCCTAAAAACAAGTGGGAAGAATTTAGAAGGTACAAACAGAAAGTTTCTAAATCTTAAGTAAAAATTAAGAAATGAAATATAAGTCTATTGCAGAGGTGCTCAGTATTGGGAATGATTTGAAGAAAAGGTGTGATGATCTCAGGGGTCTAAGGTTATAAAAATATGACAATCTAACCAGCAAAAAATAAAATATTTGAGTCATTTTCAAGTTCACCACCACCTTCATTATTTAGTGTGTGCTATTACTACAGTAACTCCTTTGTGTAAGGTATTATTTCAAGCAGATTTCAGGAACATCACTTTCTTATAGGCAATCTTTGAGATAAACACATGATTGTCAGATTTATAGGAAAGAAAATTAGGAGGGTCATAGTCAGGACTCACACTCAAGTCTCAGACAACAAACCCTGATTCCAAAGCCCAGTCTCATATTACCCATGTCACTCTTTATTTCCTGGATTTTACATCAGAAGAATATCCTCTGCACATCTCAAGACTATAAGTGCTGAGCTCAGGACTGGTCACCATATTTTAAGGGAGACAATGTGCAAACAGATTCATTTGCAGAAAAAAATATCAAATGGAGAAAGGATTTTGCAAACTCTGTGCTTGACAGAAGAGCAATAATCATGAGAGTAAAGCACAGATAATTAAATGATTTTAAAAGTTCAATCATTGACTAGAGTAGAAAATTGACAGAGAATATATTAAGCAGCCATTAAATTGGGCAAAGCATTGTTAGTCATATATCCTTTGTCTGTATTTTACTAGGAAACTATAGAAGGAAACATGGAAGGTAGCCATAGGGAAGTGAATATCACCTCATTCTAAGGAAAAACAGAGAGAGATCTCTATATGTCTATATCTATCTGTCCCATCTAGCATGTTAGATGTTATATATTAGGGTTATCTTCTCTCTGGTAGAAGAACTGGTATTTTGAAATGAAGTCTCCTTTACAATTTACTACAAAAGATTACCAGCTTTTTTCAAAATAGGTAAAATGCTTGTGGTTGATTATTAAAGATGCCTGTTCACATCTCTATATATCATTTATATATATATGTATATAAAATGGGTCAAAAGTTGATAAAGCCTTGTAAAACAGGAACTCTTATCACAGAGACTATTCATATGAAAGCAAGAAAACTGAAGGCCAAAGCCAAATATCAGGAATGACTCTAGAGAACAAATAATAATACCAAAACAAACAAAACCTCAGATATCCATCCATCCATCCATTCACTTACCTAAACCAGCCAGCTAAGGTGCTACACCAAGAGTCAGCAAATATTTTCTCTAAAGATACAGATAGTAAACATTTTAGACTTTACAGGCCACACAGTCTGTATAATCTTTCTGAGATATGTTTCAACTCCTTATAAACGTAATGTGATTCTTCATCCATGGGCTGCAGTTGGACAATTCCTGCCTAGCCAGTTAATCTTATTGAGCCACCACACAGGCAACACCTGCCTTCATCCCAGGCTGAACTATGGACCTTTAATTAATTGAACAGAAATTAACTTTCTCTCTTGCAGCCAGTTTTATATATTTTACTTTGGATCATTTGTAAATGAATTTCTTCTTAAAGACAAGTCAGAGAGGGGGCTGGAACAGCACCTTGGCGGTTACAGGGCTTGCCCGGCATGCGCGAGTTGGTGAGTTCAAATCCCAGCACCATGTACACAATGAAGTATCCAAGGAATGAAAGTCACATGAAAAATTAAATAAAAATTGCTTCTCTCTTTCTCTCTCTCACTGCCCCCTCTTTCTAAAAAAAAAAAAAATAGAGAAGTGGGGCTGTTTCTTTTAGTTAATCTTTACTTCACTCTGCTTTCAAAGTATGAACAGCTATTTTTCATCAATTTTCCTATTTTGAATTCTATTGGTGACCTCTAGGAGGCAATTGCAGAAATAATTTTTTTTCAACTCCTCTACCAGAAAGAAGCTACACCTGGAACCAAAACTGACCTACTAGACCCATTCACCTCAATATTTCAGGGGCACTTCAAACCTAATACATCCCTTAGAGAAAGCCCTACTAGCACCCAGGTTCACATTTTTATGATTTCATCTTTTATTTTTTGTTCCAGTGTTGAACATGTACAAGCTGACAAGTTTCCTCAGTCAGAAACCCTGGCAAGTCCCTCAATCCCCTCCCAGCTCCTCCTTTATTCCCAACAATAGATCAATAATTAAACACAGTTGGTTTTACCTCAAGATTTCTCTACATCCAGGTATTCCTTCCTAAGATAAGGTGAAGATATCCATGTGATCCCTGGTCTCCTATATTCTCCAAATTTCCCTGTGGCATGTCCATCTCCAATGACAGTTCTAATCATTCTAATCTATAGATGGGGCATCTCCTTCAGAGATAACTTCTTCAAAATCAAAAGGCAGTCCAGTCCTAAAAGTCTCCTGCATAGTAGTTTCCCCACTCCTGAATAAGTAAATCTGGACATTTTAACTCATCATTCAAAGCCATGTGTACCTTTCTCATTCCGTCTCCAGTAAGCCTCCTGGGAGGACACCTTAATGGACCAGCTGAGCAGCTCCCAGGACACCAATGTGTAAGGGGCACTAAAATACATTTCAAATTAACAGAAGGTAGTGCCAGATATGGTTCAAAAGAGTATTTTGCTAAACTGTCTGGGGTAAAACTTCCAAAGCATAAGCTAAGTTATAAAACATGGTGGCTAAACTTCCTTCTAAAGGTTTTGTGCTGAGACAGATACACACTTAAAGTTTGAAGCAAACTGCTAAGAGTAATACAGACTAAATAGAACTCTTTCTCAGTAAAGATGATCAGAGAATCCCTTTAAATAAAGATAACTTACATTGGTTGAAAGGATCACCCAGATATCTACCTTCTCCAACATCTTCTTCCCTGTTTAGCCCCAGTGCAGTAACACTGAAATTTTCATTTGCCCTAAACAAGCTGGGTATTTTATAATGCTGTGCCTTTGCCAGGTTGTTCCTTGTTCCTGGAAGTATTTCAACTCCTATACTCTCCATCCCTTACTCCATAGGCATCCACAATAACATTATCTTTTTCATGCTCATAACAACTTAAAAAAAAAAAACTTTCTATGATGGCCCTGGGCAAGTTTTATTCCTTCTGCCATAATCTGCACTCAGGTCATAACTTAATAATATCACTCACCATGCTAACTTTAATATACTTGTTTACAAGTCAATTTCCTATAATAATCTATGAGTTACTTGAGGGCAAGTAGAATTTCTTATTCATTTTGAATCCCCAAGTTCCTAGCTCACTTCCCATCGCTGGGGATTTGCTTGGGAAATGTTTGTTGATTTAACTGAATGTGTTCTCTGAGAGAGGCTGAATTGCATTACCTCTCAAATTTTATGAAATGGGTTCCAGTCCCAACTGAGTCACTGTTTAACCTTGGGCAAGCACTCTGTTTCAGAAGCTTGATGTTTAAAAAAATAAGAATAAAGTTAAGAGTTCTACCTAGTTCAAATGGATGTATCTCTCTCTGTGTCTCTGTCTCTCTCTCTCAGACACACACACACACACGCACACAACTGGATCATCTGTGGGAGAATGTCATGCAAACTAAAAAAGGGTTCTATATGCTAAATTGATCTATTGATCTTCTCTAATGTTTAGGTTCATGCTGGCTACTATTATTGAATGTTTACTAAATTTAGGGACGTGCATGCATCATTCATCCAGGTCTATCCCAGGGCAGAAGACATTACTGCAAATGTTCAAAACTCAGGCTCCTGTCCAAGAAGAAGGACAATGCCCAAATACCATATTCTAGACTCTTGACTCTTCAAATGAAACTGCTAAAGAGAGTGTCTATTTTTAGTTAGTATTATAAAAAATATTGTACAACTATAGTTTAGTTCAAGAGCATGCTCTGAGAAAATCTGTAAAAATACATAAAGTTGGGGAATTGAATTTTAAAAGGAAGGTTAAATTGGGCAATACCAGCAAAGAGAGAAATGAAAAGAATGTAAGCCACTAACTATTGAGATAGTTATGAAGAACAGATCATCAAAACAAACACAATGTCTGTGTCTCTACACACGCAACTAAGTGACACAATCAGGCATACTAAATTCAGTCATCTAAAAATGATTTATCACTTTGTGCATCCTAAGACCACCTCATCATCATTTATTCTAGCACTCTGCATATTCTAAAGGTCATTCCTTCAACACATAGAATGTGAGCATCTCCTATGTCAAAGGTCAGTGGAAGATATCAGAGATATATCAGTGGAGAGATGCAATAACCTTGAAGACCTCAGACTGGGAAGGACAAAAAGAAGGAGCAATGACTATAGCATGTGGAAAGCATTCTAATGGGTTAAATATGAGGTTCTTTGAGAGCATTTTATAAACCAACCAAGGACTCTTGATATCAGGGAAAGAATCCATAATAGATTTTTCCAAACTGTATCTGAATCCCATTGATTGCTGATTAAAAATATTGACTGCATCCTGCTGAGGCAGGAGTACTGCAGTGTTTTGTTTTGTTTTTAAGAGAGAGTTAGAGAAAAAAATTAGCTTCTTTTTATCTTTTCGTCTGGCCTTTGTTGCTTGGATACTTAGTTGCATATGTGGTGCTGGGGTTTGAACCCAGGCCCTCGCACATGCCAGGCAAACACTCCAAATGCTAAGCCACTGGTCGGGCACCTGAGGATTGCAATTGCAAGGCCAGTCTTGGCAACATAAGAAGGCTTTGTCTTAAAACAAAATAAAAGGTCTGGGGGTGAAGTAAAAATGTGCACCAGTATACAAATCAATGAATGTGATAGAGGCACTTTTAAATTAAATTACCGATTAACTTATACAATGATAATTATTAACATCTTATATCCAACCTTTTACATGACCAATCACAACCCAGAAGGAAAACAGTTAACCTTGCCATCAGACGAGATTGGCTGGCTTCAAACCTTAACTTGGCAACTTCTCAGCTGTGTGATCGTGAGCAAATCATATAATAGCTTTGTGCAACATTTTCTCATTTGTAAAATGGGTATAATAAAATTCTAGTACTTACTTCACAGGTAGAATGGAGTAAATGAGATAGGTACTGAGAATATTATTCAGCATACCTGTGTTGTGTAACTGTTGGGGTTCATTAATAATTTCATTCTATCATTTGTTCTCTTTCTGAGCCTGGCTCAACATTCATTCCAGGTCAATTTCCATTAACTAACATTCATTTCCTGTTGCTCATTTTCATGGTAGATAGTGAACATTGAAAAACGTTCTATTATATAACATGTGACAGAGGGACCTGTTCTTCATCCATGAAATGTCTTGATGAGATACTGATTTTCCTTGTAGTGTTGGTCACATCTTTATTTAGCATATGCTTTGGGAAAAGATTATAGCCTGTTTATGTCTCCCAAGTCCAAGTTCATGAATTGATCCCCATTGTGACAGTTTTAGGAGGTGGGGCCTTTGGAAGGTGATTAAGTAATGAGGGTGAAGCCCTCATAAATGAAAGGCCCCATTATGAAAGGCACCCTGGAGAGTCCCTTTGATCAGTCTGCCATTTGAAGACACAGCAAGAAGACCATCCATGAGCCAGAAAACAGGCCCTCACCAGACACCAAATCAGCTGGGGCCTCCAGAACTGCAAACAAAAAAATCTCTTGTTTGTAAGCCACCCAGTCTATGGTACTTTCTAAAACAATCACCCCTTGTTATGGCACATGGTACAAATGGACTAAGACAAGAGAAAATTAATTTTGTTTGAGAAGAATATATATCTAGACTTCTGAAGATTTTCAATTTTGTTTGAGAATAATACATATCTAGAGATCTGAAGATTCATTTTATTGTCTCATAACTAGGAAAAAAAATCCCCTTCCCATTCAGTGTCACACTGGATGTACATCTTGCCAAAAACATTCATTGGAAGGGATAGTCTTCCAAGAATATACATACTAGGAAATTGATAATTTATCTTGGCAGAAATCTTTCAATATGTTGGGTACAAATTAATATTTTCTCCTTATCCATCCTATACACCAATCACTGATATTTGATTAGATTAATATCTCCCCCTTTTTAAAATTTCAGCAGTTTGTATCTCCTGCCTCTTAATTAGGTAGTTTATTGAAATTCTCTACATTTTGTAAATTCCTTTTACTCACACAAATCTTCTGATAAAAGACTTGAAAATGAGACCTGGACAATTTGCAACTGTATCATGTTCCTTACTACTCTAAAACTCCATAAAATTAAAGTGCAATTAAATGAGTATAAAATTATATAAAGTAGAACGTTTAATTATCCTGTCTAAACCCATTTTGGATGCATTTTTATAATGTACATTATTTTAAAAATTAAAACATATTAGTTACTTACTGTGGAGATATTTTAAAGTTATGCTTAAAAGTATATTTACTTTAAAATATAGTTAAAAGAAAGGAATCACAAAGTCTCATGTAGCTCAAAAAGCCTAATGGAAATAAATTCCTTCTGCACACTTCGGTATGTTTGATGGCATCCACACTGTGCAGACGGTACAATGACAGATAGCAGCTCATGAGAGCAGCAGAGTCGACATAGGAGCTTTTCACTGAGACCAAAGGTATGACAATCCCCATGAGCAAGTAGGAACATAACTTCACATTATTTTTAAGTAATTCCCAAAGGAGACTTCCTTAGTCTGGAAGGTTTACAAATATCTCCTAGGAATATTTTGAAGCAACTGGTGCATCTTATTTTATTCTGGAGAAGAAATTGCCACTGAGCATTTCAGTAGAAAGGACCTAGATGAATATTCCATTATTTATGAAATTAAGGCTCTAAGTTAAAGTTCTAAAACATTTGGATACTATGAATACCAAGATAATTCATGTAATTTTGTGTTATTTTGTTTATGTAATTTGAAATACTCTTTTGGAACAAGTTGATAGAAATAAGAAAATGAGGTAGAGATAAAAATAATAGAGAGAGAAAAAGGAGCTGGAGCAGTGGCTCAGTGGTTGGAGTGTTGGCCTGGCATGGGTAAGGACCTGGGTTCTAACCCCAACACCACATACACAACTAAGTGTTAGAGAAAGGCCTGATGAAAAAAATAAATAAAATTGGTTCCCTCTTTCTTCTCTTTCTCTCTTAAAAAAAAAAAGAGACAGAAAAAAATTTCAGAATTTTCAAATACCCAAAATATTGTTTACAGCAAACTACACACTAAGGGAGAGAGAACCAAATGATTCATAATATACTTAAAAAAATAAAACAGGTCTAAGAAAATGCATGCTATTATATACTAAAGAGTTTACAGTTTCTGAGCTGCTATCAATTAGGAAAGAGCAATAAAAGAAAAGAAAATTTAAAAATCAGAACATGACAAAGTAGTCATACAACTTCCTATAGTATCCAAATTAAGGTACTTAGATCATGCTAAATAAAGAGCAATTCAATAAGGCACAAATTCAGAACATATTATGAGATAATTCATACCAAAATTAAATTAAAATCTTCCCATTAATATTTTATACACAAATATTTATACATACATACATACATACATACATATATATATGTATATATATATATTTGGTACCAGGGATTGAACCCAGGGGTGGGTACTTACTGAACCACATCCCTAGACCCCAGTCCTTTTAAATTTTTTTTTTAATTTTGAGACAGGGTCTCACTAAGTTACTTAAGGACTTGCAAAGCTTCTGAGGCTGGCTTTCAAATTGCAATGTTCGTACCTCAGCCTCCTGAGCTGCTAGGATTACAGGGTGTACCACCCCACCTTGCAGTATTTCATACTGATAACAAATTGAAATGACACCTTAAATAAAATATATGATTAATATTAATTTTGCCAGTAGGTTAGTCACTTTTTCCTATATGTGACCAAAATACCTGAGAAAAACAACTTAGAGAGCAAATGATTTATTTCAGCTCACAGATTCAGAGGCTTTAGTCTACTGTTACTAGTTCCATTGCTTTGGGTCTGATGTGATGCAGAACATCATGGCAGAATAAGGCTGCTCAGCTCAGAGCAACCAGGAAGGAGACAGGGATAGGGCAGGAAGAAAGGGCCAGGGACAAGGTACAATTGTCAAGGGTGCATCCCCAATGGTCTACTTCCTTCAACCATGGCCTACCTGCTTACAGTTTACACTAACTCTAGTAGTCCATTTAAATTATTAATCCATTATTCACATTAATCTATTTTTTATTAGTTGAATGTGGACTTACAGTTAAGGGGGTCATTATCAAAAAATCAAGAACAAAAATACATTCACATAGTTAGCCAAGGCTGATGCCATTCCATGGTTTCCTGCCTTGGGTTCCCCATGGTTCTATGTTTCCCCCAACTGAACCCCTGAGTTCAATGGGCTTCTCCTGGAGGTCAGAGGTTTCCCTCTCAGTTGATTCCCCCATACTTCCTCCCTCCAGTCTCCTTGATATCCTTTTTAGTCCCTACCCTCTCCCTGCCCCCCTGCCTGCATCTCCAGATATCCTAGGCAAGGTTCCACCTATTTATGTAAAAATTCATATATGTTGAGGTTATTATTAGCTTAACCATCTATCACACTATTTCTGGTTGTATTCTAGCTTCCACAAATGAGAGAAAATATTCAGTCAGCCCTTGAGTCTCTGAGACTGGGATACTTCACTCAGTATAATTTTTTCCATCTCCATCCATTTGGCTGCAAAACCCACAATATAGTTTTCTCTAGTAGCTGAGTAGTATTCCATTTTATATTTGTACCAAAGTTTTTGAATCCACTCATAGAGTGAGGAGCATCTGGGTTGGTTCCATAATTTAGCTATAGTAAATTGAACTGCTACAAACATTAATGAAGACGTACCTCTATAATATGCTGATTCTAACTCTTTGGGGAAAATACCCAGAGTGGGATAGCTGGGGAATAAGGTGGTTCCAGCCCTAATTTTTTGAGGAGTCTCTACACTGCTTTCCAGAGTGCCTGAACCAGTTTGCAGTCCCACCAGCAATGTGACAGTGTTCCTCTTTTCCCACAGCCCCTCCAGCATCTGTCATTGTTCGTTTTCTTCATTTTTGCCACTCTAACAGGAGTGAGATGGAATCTCAGTGAAGTTTTGATTTGCATTTCTCTTATTACTAATGATGTAGAGCATTTTATCATATATTTATGGGCTTTCTTGACTTCCTCTGCTGAGAAGTTTCTTTTTAGTTCTGTAGCCCATTTATTGATTGGATTATTTGCGGTTTTGGTACTTAGTTTTTATAGTTCTTTGTATATTCTGGATATTAGCCCTCTGTCCAAGGTGTAGCAGGGAAAGATATCCTCCCATTCTGTAGGATCTCTCTTGACACTATTGACTAATTATTCAGCTGTGCAAAAACTTGTTAGTTTAATTGCATCCCATTCATTTATTCTTGACTTTACTACTTGCATCATGGGAGTTTTGTTAAGGAAGGCAGTGCCGACTCTATGTTCTGTAGTGCTGATCCTTCTTTTTTTTCAAGTAAATTTAAAGTTTCTGCTGGCTTAATATCCAGATCTCTGAACCATTTTTATTTAATTTTTGTGCAGGTGAAAGGTAAGGATCTAATTTCAGTTGTCCACAAATGGCTGTCCAATACCATTTGTTGAACAGGCTATCTTTCTTCCACACTATGTTTTTGCCCCCTTTATCAAATATCAGATAGTTAAAGGGATGGGGGTTTGTCTCAGAATCCTCTATTCTATTCCATTGGTCTTCAGTTCTGTTTTGATACCAATACCAATACCATGCTATTTTTGTTACTATGACCCTGTTATATAATTTCAGGTCAGGAATTGAGATACCCCCCTGCTTCTTCCTTTTTGCTGAGTAATGTTTTGGCTAATCTGGGTCTTCTATTATTCCATATGAAATAGAGAATTGCTTTTTCTATATATGTGAAGAATGACATTGGTATCTTGATGGGGATTGCATTAAATCTGTATAGGGATTTGGGTATAATGGCCCTTTTAATTATATTAATTCTGACTAACCATGAGCATGGAATGTTTTTCCATCTACTCAGGTCTTCTGCAATTTCTTTCTTTAGAGTTCGATAGTTTTTGTTGTAGAGGTCCTTAATATCCTTTGTAAGATTGATGCCCAAGTATTTTATTTTTTTGGAGGTGATGGTGAATGGGACAGATTTCCTGATTTATTCTTCCACGGACTTGTTGCTGGAGTAAAGGAAAGCTAGTGATTTATTGGTATTGATCGTATAGCCAGTTACTTTGTTGAAAACATCTATAAGCTCTAGAATTCTTCTGATTGAGCTTATTGGGTCTTCTAGGAATAGAATCATGTCATCAGCAAGTAGAGACAACTTGACTTCCTCTTTTCCTATACAAATTCCTTTGATTTCCTTCTCTTGCCTGATAGTTCTGGCAAGAGTTTATGGATAAAATACTCAAGGACATTAAACCCCTCATTGATCTCAACACAATAATAGTGGGGGACTTCAATACACCATTATCAACACTAGACAGATTATCAAAACAAAAAATCAATAACAACATCTCCAATCTGAACAACTCTATTAATCAATTGGGCTTAACAGACATCTACAGAATAATTCATCCTAAGTCGGCTGAATTTACCTTCTTCTCAGTGGCTCACAGATCCTTTTCTAAAATAGACAACATCCTAGTTCACTGAGCTGACCTTAACAAATACAAAAAAGTTAATATAGTCCCATGTATCCTGTCAGACCACAATGCTGTAATCTTAGCAATCAACAACAAGAAAAACAAAAGAAATTACTCAAATACTTGGAAACTGAATAATTCCCTCTTAAAAGAAGGATGGATCAAAGAGGCAATGAGAGCAGAAGCCAAGAAATTCTTGGAAATGAATGAGAATGAGGAAACAATATATTGAAATCTCTGGGGTAGTATGAAGGCATTCTTAACAGGTAAATTTATAACACTGAGTGCATACATCAAAAATCTAGAAAGAGCCCAAATAGTCTTATGCTATAACACAAACACCTGCAAAAAGAGGAACAATTCAATCCCAAAGCTAATAGAAGACAGGAAATAACTAAAATCAGAGCTGAAATAAACGATCTTGAGAACAAAAAACCAATACAGATTATCAACAAAACAAAGAGTTGGTTCTTTGAAAAAATAAACAGGATCAACAGACCCCTTGTCGACCTCACCAAAAGGAAGAATGAAGTGAAGCAAATCAACAAAATCAAAGATAAAATGGATTCATCTATTGATGGAATTAGAAACTTCATGATCCAATGACTTCCCAAAAGCCCTAACTCTGAGCATTGCTGTATTGGGGATAAAGTCTTCAACACATGTTTTGAGTGAGCATTTAAGATCTAAAACAAAACAACCTATTTATTATTGTGACTACTTGAATTTTCAATTATATGCTTGGTTTGAATTATATTTCTGCTGGACAGCACTGATCTGGAACTGCCTACTTCCAGGCATATAACAGAGATAAACATGAAATATTAACTTTGGGAATACAGAAAATAATAGAGATACACTATTAGAAAGTTCTACTAAGGACTCAAGACTTGAGCTGGGCCTTGAGCACTAATAGGATTTGGATCAAGGGAAGGGAAAAATTGGAGAGAACTGAATGAAGACATGAAAATGGCAATTAGTTTAACATAAGATATTCATTATTTGTCTAAAATTATAATCATGCCAAACAGCATCTGCAAAAGATCAAACAAGGAAGAATGGACTTGAATAATTTTCTTTTTCAAACTGACATGATGGAATAAAAGAAATTAATGTGCATTTCTAATCTGAAATGGTAATGAACAACAAAAACTAATCAGAGAATTCCTCTGAACTAGCCCACACCTGTCTTCGGTTTGAAACAGTCCACTAAGTACTCAGCACAATGAACAGGATGAGAAAATCAAGGTGAATCTCAGAATATTAAATTATCCCAGGAAAGTGAGAAAGATAAAGACTTTCGGAATTCGAACAGCAGGAACTCCGAATGTTACCAAGCTTCTAAATCACACCATCACATGGTAGAAGTCTATAGAGGTAGGCTTCCAATCCATTGATAATCTTTATCTATTATCATGGTATAGCAAAGGATAATGTATAAACTCAACAAAATAAGAACTTTAAAAAATAACTGTAATGCATTTTTTACAAATATATGCTTACATAGCTAACTGAACAAATAAAAGACAGAAAAAGAAGTTGCCTCTGTGGAGAAGAACTGGGAAGTAGGAAACAGCAAAATTCCCTAGATTTTGTATTGCTTCAATTTTGGTGAGTCTTATACATGAGCTTGACCTTTCATCTAAGCCTGAATTTTGCTCTAGACTCCATAAATGAGGGAAAGCATTTGACCCTTGAGTCTCTGGGTTTGGCTAATTTCAAATGCCATTGTGTGTGTGTGTGTGTGTATAAGTATTTATACATACCACAGCTTTTGGATCCATTCAGTGATGTGCATCTGAATTTATTTTTTTTCTTTATTACTTTCTTTTTCTTTTTCTTTTTTAAGAAAGAGAAGGAGAATAAAAGAACAAGTCAGTTTTATTTAGTCTTTCATCTGGTTTACTTTGCTCCAACACTCAGCTCTGTATGTGGTATTGGGGCTCAAACCTGAGACCCTCACATGCCAGGCAAGTGCAATAGCACTGAGCCACTGCTCCAGCCCTCTGGGTTGATTTTTAATGTTACATGTACTTTATAATGTTAATGCTATCTTAAAATTATTAGTGATATTTTAAATGTTCTACCTTGGTATCTTTCAAGTCAAACCTGGAACAATTATTTCAGGGTCAATTTCTTTCTCTCTCCCCCCCCCCATCTCCTTCTCTCTCCATCTCCCTCCCTCCAATTTTTTAATTGAGAGTTGTTTTCCAATCATAAATGTATATAAAATAACATTATGATATTTATTTTATTGTAAACCATAATGAATCCTACATTGCCCACAGCCAGTCTCTTGATTCTTCTGTTATGCCCCTAGCAAATATCTCTCTCCTCTCTCTACATATGTATACACACACACACACACATATATATATATGAGTGAATTTTACAGAATTAAATGACACAAAATATTTGACTTCTCAGGGGGGTAAAGAGTATGCTACATGGTTGATTATTTCACTAGATCTAGATCCTTGCTTATTTTCCCTCCCTCTCCCATCTCCATGCCTCTCCCCCCATTCCACATGTTTATGGTTCCCCTAGATTATGTGATGATATGCCCTTGGTAGGTCTAATACATGAGCATGACTACCTTTCACCCAAGCCTGAATTTACCTCCATCCTCCACAAATGAGTGAAAGCATTCAACCCTTGACTCTGGATTTGGCTAACTTCACTCAGAATGATTTCTTCCCTTGCCATCTTTTCACCTTCAAAGGCTGCAATATCATTGTGTCTAATTGCTGAGTAGAATTTCATTGTATGTGTGTATGTGTGTGTGTGTGTGTGTGTGTGTGTGTGTATATACACATACGTACATACATATACCACAGCTTTTGAATCCATTCATCAATTGAAGGTTATCTGGTATATTCCATAATTTAGCTATTGTTAATTAAGTTTCTATGAACATTTATTTTGCTATGTCACTGTAATGTGTTGATTCTCACTCCTCTGAGAAAATATCCAGAAGAGGAATAACTGGATCATAGGGTGGATTCATCCCTAATTTTTGAAGGAATCTCCACATTGCAGTCCAGAGTATCTGTACCAGTCTGCAGTACCACCAACAGTGTGTTAGTGTTCCTATCTCTTCATAATCCCTCCAGCATTTGTTACTGTTTGTATTCTTCATCATTGCCATACTTACTGGAGCGAGGTGAAATCTTAATGTAGTTTGATTTGCATTTCTCTGATTACTAGTGTTTTAGAAACACTTCCTCATGTATTCATTGGCTTGCTCATTGTCTTCTGTTGTGATGTTTATGTTTACCTCTTTGGCCTATTTATTTATTGGATTGTATTTTTGATGTTAATTTTTTTTAGTTCTTTGTAAATTTTGGACATTAGTCCCTTGTTGAAAAATCACAGGTCATGATTATCTCCCATTCTATAGGTTTTCTCTTGACAATTTTGACCAACTCCTTGGCTGAGTGGAACCTTTTTAATTTAATGGCATCCCACTCATTGATTTTTTTTATGTTTATTCTATCACTTTAAGAGTCTTGTTGAAAATGTCTGCATATTATCAAATGCTGGAGTGTTGGTCCTAATTTTTCTTCTAGCAGTTGTATAGCAGCTTGTTTAACTTCTAGTTCATTGATCCATTTTGATTTTTCTGCAAGGTGAGAGATAAGGTTCCAATTTTAACTTCCTGCCTGTACAGTTTGTCAAGCACCATTTGTTGGACAGGATATTATCCCTCCATGTAATATTTCGATCCCCTTGGTTGAAAGACCAGATGTTTAAAGATTTTGGGTTTGTCTCAGAGTCTTCTAATGTATTCCATTGGTCTTCATGCCTATTTCAAAACAAGTACCATGCTGTTTTTGTTAATAGCATAATTAATACTATAGTTTTGTCTATTGTATAGTTCCAGATCTGGTATTGTGAATTCACCTGTTTCATCTTTCTTGCTTAGAGATGTTTTGGCTATTCTGAGTTTCTTATTATTCCAAATGAAATTGAGAATTACGTTTTCTATATCTGTAAAGAATGACATTGGTATCTTGATAGGGATTACATTGAATCTGTACAGCACTTTTGGCCAAATGAACATTTTAATTCTATTAATCCTGCATAACCAAGAGCATGTAAAGTCTTTCCAACTTCTCAAGTCGTCTTCAATTTCTGACTTCAATGTTTGACAATTTTCATTTTAGAGGGTTTTTACTTCCCTTGCTATATTAATTCCAAAGTATTTTATTTTTTTTGAGGATATTGTGAATTGGACTGATATCCTGACTTCTTCCTCTGCCCTATTATTGTTGGCATATAGGTAAGGTATTGATTTATGGATATTGATCTTATAGCCTGATACACTGCTAAATCTGTTTATAAGTTCAAGAAGTTTTCTGATGGAGTTTTTTGTATCTTCCAGATATGGGATCATGTTGTCAGTGAAGAGAGATAGTTTTACTTCCTCTCTTTCTATTCTTATCCCTTTGATTTCCTTCTCTTACCTGATGACTCTAGGTAGGGTTTTGAGGGCTATATTGAATAAAAGTGGTGAGAGCAGATATCTTTGTCTTGTTCCCAAGTTTAGTGGAAATTTTCTCCTGTTAGTATTATACTAGCTGAGGGTTTGGCATATACAGCCTTTACAAAGTTAAGTTCCTCTGATCCCTATCATCTCCAGATTTTTGAGCATAAATGGATACTGGTATTTATCAAAGGCCTTTTCTGCATCAATTAAGATGATCATAAGTTTTTTTGTCCTAATTCTGTTGAATCACAATTATTGTTTTGCATATGTTGAACTCCCCTTGCATCCCTGGAATGAAGCCCATTTGATCATGAAAAATTATCTCCTTTACATGTTTTTGAATATGGTTTGCTAGAACTTTATTAAGGATTTTTGCATAGGTCCTCATCAATGATATTAGTCTGTAGTTTACTTTTTTGGATGTGTCTTTGTTGCGCTTTTGTACCAGAGTTATGGTTGCTTCATAAAAAGTGTTTAGAAGAGATCTCTCCTTTTCAACTTCTTGGAAGCCCTTAATAAGGAGAAGTGTTAGCTTCTCCTCAGAGGTGTGGTAAAACTCAGCGGGGAATCCAACAGGTCCTGGTATTTTCTTCTTTGGAAGTCTTTTAATTGCTGTATGGATTTCAGTGTCTGTTATTGGGGTGTTTAGGATTTCAACACCATCCTGCATCAATTTGTGAATGTTGTATATATCTATAAATTTGTCCATGTCTTCAGGTTATCTAATTTAGAGGAGTACAGTTTTTCAAAATTTATTCTGATAATCTGTTTGATTTCCATAGGGTCAGTGGCGATCAATCCCTTTTTTTTTATTTTTATTTTTGAACAACCATACTAGTTTTTAACAAAATAATATAAAATGTGTATAGATTCTGATATTGCAATTACCCACAGGAGTGCCCCCAATTACCCTCTCTTATCACGCCCTTCCCCTTCCCACTATATCTCTAAAAAAAGTATTAGGTTGTAAAACATTGCATCTTATCTGGGATTAACATATGCTAATAGACCAACTTTCTCATTGTCCAGGGTCTAGTCCCCACCTCCACAGATGAGTGGAGACAATCGACCCTTAGTTCTCTGGATTAAGCTGATTTCACTCAACATGATCTCTTCCATAGCCATCCATTTACCTTCAAAGGCTGCAATATCATTGTTTCTAATTGCTGT
>PVKS010036445.1:0-19357 GCA_004027875.1 Aplodontia rufa | reverse complement strand
AGTCCACCATATGACCCTGCTATTCCACTCCTGGGTATCTTTCCAGGGGACTTAGAATCAGCACATTATAGTGACACAGCAATATCTACGTTCATAGCAGCACAATTTACTATTGCTAGGCTATGGAAACAACCCAGATGTCCCTCACTGGAAGAATGGATCCAAAAACTGTGGTACATTTATACCATGGAATATTACATAGCAATTAGAAACAATGACATTGCAGCCTTCGAGGGTAAATGGATGGTTATGGAAGAGATCATGATGAGTAAAATCAGCTTAACCCAGAGATCCAAGGGTCGATTGTCTCCACTCATCTGTGGAGGTTGGGACTAGACCCTGGACAATGAGAAAGTTGGTCTATTAGCATGTGTTAAATCCAGATAAGATGTAATGTTTTACAACCTAATACTTTTTTTAGAGATATAGTGGGAAGGGAGGGATAAGGGAGGGTAATGGGGGGGCACTCCTGGGGGTAATTGCAATATCCAAAATATATACACATTTTATATTATTTTGTTAAAAACTTGTATGATTGTTCAAAAATTAAAAAATTTTAAAAAAAGAATGGAATGCAATGGGCTACAACAGGCAGAGAGTTTAGAAAACCCTGCTGCCACCCAAAGAGACCTCTCCTTTCCTCAAGCTTCCCCACTGAGGCAGAGGACCTTTGATACAGTCTGCAGCACACTCTAGCATGGAGCTTAGTCAGTAGCATAAAGCATAAATGACATACAGCCTCACCTGTAGCATATAGCCTAGTCTGTAGCATATAGCAAAATCTATGGCATATAGCATCAACTATAGCATCTATTATAGTCTAAGACCTATAGCATATACAGCGCATAGCATGGTTTATAGCATGCTATATGCTAGTCTATGGCACATAGCCTTCTCTAAGGCATATAGCAAAATCTATGGCATATAGCATCAACTATAGCATCTATTATAGTCTAAGACATACAGCATAGTCTAAGGCATATAACAAAGTGTAAGGCATATGGCACATTCTATAGCATATAGCCTAAAGTATAGAGCATATTCTATGGCATATAACACAGTCTATAGCATACAGCCTAGTCTATACAATATATAGCATAGCATATAGGAAGGTCTAAAACATATAGTGTAAATGCCATATATAGCATAGTCTATATCACTTAGCATTCATGGCAAGCCTATGACATGTGTATAGCATGGTTGATAGCTTATATCCCATATAGCACAGCACGTAGCATACATGAGTATAGTTAATAGCATACAGCATATATAGGTCAGCATATACCACAATACGACATGGTTGATAGCATTCTATAGTCTATAGCTTACTTGACTATAAACCAAGGTCTAATAGACATTTCATAAACAGCCAGAGGTAATGTTTAAACCTCTCACAACCTAATGAGGTGCTATCATTTCCATTTTATACACAAGGAAACTCTGGACCAGAGAGTTGGAGTAATTTTCTCAAGATCACCCAGTTAACAAGGGGCAGACAAAGAATTCAGTCTTAGCCCTCTCTGAATAAATTAGGTGCAGGCAGGTAAGAGAATATTCTGAGTCTGGCATATCTTCCTGATCCCAGGGGACCCAAGAAAGACACAAATGCAACACCACCATCTTGGCTTGCTGACCCAGGCGTTTCCTTCCCGCAACTTCTTCTGCTTTGATATCAAGGTCTTAGCTGTCCTTGTCACCCTCACAATGAGGCAAGGACATATATAACTGCAATCAGAAGAAGGGAAAGCTGAGGCACAGAGACATGTGATATGGTGAGAAGACAGTGGTCAAACCTAGATTATAACTTGAGTCACTTGGCCCGTGTCCCCAAGGCACTGCCCTGCTTTCTCCCCTGCCCACCTTTGTCTGCTCCCTGGGGTATGATGGACAGCGCTAGACCTCAAGGGTCAAGCCTTTCAGACAGAGTTCTTGACACCAGTTGCCTTTGAGTGGGCAGGCAGGGCGAGGAGGGTGACAGGAGGTTGAAGGACGCTCTATTTCCAAAAATAGAGCTAGAAAAGACCAGAAGAGTAGGCAGCATGCCCCAGAAACAAGAGGTACCAGATCCAACGGAAGAAGGAGAGAGAGCGCTCAAAATACCACATCCAGAGAGGCCAAGTTTCCACTCGTGATCAACAAGACGCCCCCTTCACCCCACATACTCCTAAATAGCTTCCAGATTACCCCACCCCCAGCTTCACAACCTAGACCCAAAGCCAATTTCTAAAAGGGGATTGCTGTGCCTAGATTGGTTTCTTTCTCCCCCACCCCCTTCTCCCAACTCTCCCTGGGCTTCATTCTGAAATTCTCTGACAAGGAAAAAGTGAGAATCAGCTTCCTATTCCGCGCAGGGTCACACAACCCTCAGCTTCCACATGGTCTCCTCTTGGCACATGCATTCCCTGGTCAAAACCTTGTTCCCCTTCCACCCTGCGTTGAACTGCACCAGCCTCATCCCAGATACTAGGCTCAGCACTTGCAGGAATACAAAGAAGTAGAAAATGAAGTCACTGCCCTGGAGAGAATTAGAGTCTATGAAATTAAGAGGATTTTATCCTGCCACTACAAGAACAGACAGATAGGCCATTAATAACCTGTGCCTCAGTTGCTCCCTGAGTCCTGTGCAAATCATACAATCCTCTCTCATGAAGGCCAAAAGGCAGAAGCTGACCACTGTCTTGGGAGTGATGATAGCATGCATTGCATACCTACTCTGTGCAAGATGCTTGACAAATACTCTTCAAGAGAGGCACTGTTGGGAGAAGAGGAGGGAACAAGGAAGTGCTGGAAATTAAAATGGAGGAAACTATGTTACACGTATTTATAAATATGTCAAAATAAGCTTCATCATTATGTAGAGTGATAATACACTTATCAAATTTTTTTTGGAAAAAAAGAGAGGTATTGTTACCTCCATGAGGAAACCACACATCAGAGAAGTCAAGAAAACCTTCCCATCCTCCAGCCAATACGGGCAGAGTTGGGACTGAAATCCCACACTCCAGATGCAATGCAATCACCCCTGAGCAGAGTGGAGAGCTGAATCACAACAATAATTGAATAAACTGTCAGGACCAATTTCCACAGCATTTACTGAACACATGCAAAAAACAATGTTTAGATTGATGGTGTAAATGGGGACAACCTCTTCGGAGAGCAATGTGGCAATATCGATCAAAATTCTAAATGCACTAATCCTGCATGCCAGAAGTTTCATTTATATGAATTTATCCACTGTACAAGGATGCTCACTGAAGCACTGCTTGTAATAGAAACAAGTTGGAATCAACCTAAATGTCCATCAACAGGTAATAAGTTAAATAAACTGGTTCATCCATAAAATGAAATATTAAAACTATGCACACATTTTTTAAAAAATCAGGACGGGCTGTGGGCACTAACATGAATGCATGTCCACAAATGTTCTTCAATAGAAAAGCGAGTTTCCGCATCATAGACGTAATGCGATTCTGATTCTGCTTAAAAACACTGGGTGATATAGCACACAGCATAACCACACCCCAAAATGTCTAGAAGACACGGAACTTTTAACAGTAGCTACCACTAAAGAGCGGGTGGGGAGCAGAAGACTTTTCCAAATATTTGGACTGTTTTTACAGAGCCTGTATTACTTTCAAAGTTTTAATGATAGTGACACGAGTCACTGTGTGTCACCTGTTGGAAAACAATCCTTTAGAGGTAGAAGTAACTGAGGTCAAAAAGTGTCAACATGGACCTGCCCTCAAGGAACCTACAGTCCCCAAACTTTAAGGTCCTCTATAGTGACGTTGGTAGCAAAGCAATTCTTGAGTGTGCACATTTCACACTTACATGGTCCATTCTTCAAGAGCAGGTGTGCCTGAAAGAAACTAGAAAGATCACAGTGTGCTCCAACATCAGAAGACTTATATGTAAATTTGGCTCCAGGACTCTGGGAAGGTCATAGATTCTCTTGGAGCCTAAGTTTCCTCATCTCTAAAATGGGTACAATGCTAATACCCACCACACAGGATCGTAATGTGGGTGCATTTGAACAAAGAATGTAAAGGCATTTCTTAAAAGCCAGGTTGAAAAACAACAAAAGAAATTGAAGTCATCTGTGACCGGCACCTGCTACTGGAGAAGATGGGTGGGTCATTTGGGGAAGACAACCCCATCGGAACCCCAACGTGACTCACTCCTTCAGCAATGACTTGGTGAAGTGATGTAAATAGCCAAGTGTCACAAATTTTCCAAAGAACATCACCCACCTCCTGGGGGATAGAGGTCTGGGATTGCATGGACAAGGAAAATGACCCTGCTGCCAAGTACTTGCCAACAATGAGCCTTCTGCATCCGGTTTTAAATCCCCAAGTAAATATCAGTTCATTGGTCTGTTGATTAAAATCACTGATGGTGCATCTGATGGCTGCCTAGGGACCCAGCAAGCTGAAACAGCAGTGAGACAACCCAGGAGTCCTTCAACCATGAGCCTCCCCTGATCCCTAAACTTAGCCCTTCCCTCATAACCTTCCATTCCTTTCTTCTCCCTCACTTTCTTATGAGTGCCTCTCCACACCCACCATGAGTCCACCCTCCACACATCAACAGAAATTCACTCCCTTAAGAACCTCCCTGGGCTGGGGGAAATAATCATGAACTTAATAGACTGGTGTAATTACATGAAATAATGATGTTTATGGTAATAATATAGACTTTGGAAAAAGAAAACTGAGTTTGAATTCTAACTCTACCACTTACTAGCAAAGTCATCTTAGGTAACAACCTCAATTTCCTTGGTAAATTAAGGATTGATCATAAAGCAAGTCACAGAGCTGTTGAAGGATACATAGCGGCAACTGCTGCCATATAGGAGTAAGTTCCTAACGTAGGTAGGTGTCATTAAGCCACCATGTTAAGATGACCATCTCAACCTGCACAGAAAGGCCAGATGAAAGGAAATGAAGCTCAGGAGGCTAAAACATTTCCTCAGAGTAGTTTGGATGGTTAAGTGGACACTTGAAGTGAACTTTTCTGACACTGAGCCCGGTGTTCTTCCCATAATTCTAGGGTGGAAACAGGGAGAGTTGTGTTACCAGGCTTGGGGCAGACAAGATCAAGTGCATAGGGGGTTTTTTTGTTTTTTATTTTCCTTTTCTTTTTTTTTATTCATTAAATATGGACTCACAGTTATGAGGGAATAATTATCATACAATCAAGAACAAATGTATAATGACAGAGCAAGCCAAGGCTGATGACATTCCATTGTTTCCCTCCTTGGGTTCCCCATGGTTCCATGTTTCCCCCTATTTAACCCCTGTGTTAAGTGGACTTCTCATGGAGGTTGGAGGTTAATTTAGACTCTTTTCTGATTTTTGATAAAAGGACTCAGAGCTATAACTTTACCTCTTAAGAAAGCTTTCGTGCTATCCCAGAGATTTCGATACATTGTTTCATCATTCTCATTCATTTCCAAAAAATTCTTGATTTCTGATCTCAATATTTCTTTTATCTAATCTTCGTTTAAGAGAGTATTATTCAATTTCCAAGTATTTGAGTAGTTTTTCTTGTTTTTTTTAATTAGATGGATATAGAGATACAATTGAGGGGGAAACATTATCAAACATTCAAGAACCATTGTATATATACTTAGTTATCCAGGGCTAATGCCATATCATGGATGCCCAGCTTGGGTTCCCCCTGTTGCTGTTTCCCCCAGAAGAGCTCCTGAGTTAAATGGATATCTCATGGAGGGCAGAGATCTCCTTCTGAGATGATTCCCCCATATTCCCACTCTCCAGTCTCCTAGGAGTTCTTCCTTCACCCTCCCCCTCCACCCCCCTCCCTATGCCTCCAAGTATCCTAGGGAGTCATCTCCCTGTTGCATTGAGAATCATACGATTTGAAGTTATTGTTAGCTTAGCCATCTAACATACTGCTTCCCCATGTATTCTAACTTCCACAGATGAGATACCATTCGGCCCTTGAGTCTCTGAGATTGGGATACTTCACTTGGCATAATTCTTTCCATCTCCATCCATTTGATATCAAAAGCTATAATATCGTCTTCTCTAATGGCCGAGTAGTATTCCATAGTATATATGTACCAAAGTTTTTGTATCCACTTGTCGAGTGAGGGGTATCTGGGTTGGTTCCATAATCTAGCTATAGTAAATTAAGCTGCTATAAACATTGAGGAAGCCACATCGCTATAATATGCTGATTCTAACTCTTTTGGGAAAATACCCAGGAGTGGGATAGCTGGGTCATAAGGTAGTTCCAGCCCTAATTTTTTGAGGATTCTCCACACTGCTTTCCATAGTGGCTGAACCAGTTTGCAGTTCCACCAGCAGTGTAACGGTGTTCCTGTTTTCCCACAGCCCCTCCAGCATCTGTTGTTGTTTATATTCTTAATTTTTGCCATTCTAACAGGAGTGAAGTGGAATCTCATTGAAGTTTTGATTTGCATTTCCCTTATAGCTAATGATGTAGAGCATTTTCTCATATATTTATGGGCTTTCTGGACTTCCTCTGGTGAGAAGTTTCTTTTAAGATCCGTAGCCCATTTATTGATTGGATTGTGATTTTGGTGTTTAGTTTCTTTAGTTGCTTGTATATTCTGGATATTAGCCCTCTGTCTGAGGTGTAGCAGGCAAAGGTTTTCTCCCATTCTGTAGGTTCTCTCTTGATGCTCTTGACTAGATCTTTGGCTGTGCAGAAACTTTTTAGTTTAATTGCATCCCATTCATTTATTCTTGACTTTACTGCTTGCGCCATGGGAGTTTTGTTAAGGAAGTAGCTGCCGACTCCTATGTGCTGTAGTGTTGACCCTACTTCTTTTTCTAGCAAGTTTAAAGTTGTTGGCTTAATATCTATATCTTTGACCCATTCTGATTTAATTTTTGTGCAGGGTGAAAGAAAAGGATCCAGCTTCAGTTGTCTACATATGGCTGTCCAATTTGTCCAACACCATTTTCTGAACAGGCTATCTTTCTTCCACACTGTGCTTTGGCCCCCTTTATTAAATATCAAATAATTAAAGATATGGATCTTCTGTTCCACTGATCTTCGGTTCTGTTTTGATACCAATACCATGTTGTTTTTGCTACTACAGCTCTGTAGTATAATTTCAGGTCAGGGATTGAGATTACCCCCAACCCAACCCCCCCCCCTGCTATTTCTTCCTTCCTGTAGAGTAGTGTTTTGGCTAGTCTGGGTCTCCTGTTATTCCATATGAACTTGAGAATTGCTTTTTCTAAATCTGTAAAGAATGCCATAGGTATCTTGATGGGGATTGCATTGAATCTGTATAGGGCTTTGGGTAGAATGGCCATCTTTATTATATTGATTCTGCCTAACCATGAGCATGGAATGTTTTTCCATCTACTCAGGTCTTCTGTGATTTCTTTTCTTAGTGTTTGATAATTTTCTTTGTAGAGGTCCTTAATATCCTTTGTAAGGTTAATGCCCAAGTATTTCATTTTTTTGGAGGAGATGGTGAATGGGAGAGATTTTCTGATTTCTTCTTCTGCGGATTTGTAGCTGGAGTAAAGGAATGCCAGTGACTTACTGGAGTTATTCTTGTATCCAGCAAGTGCATAGGTTTTATCAGACTCACCACCATCTCAATTACTACAAGGAAAGGCAGTGAGCATGCATAAGCCCCAGAAGTACCCAAGGCTGGAAAGAAAGCTTGAACCTGAGGGAAAATGTAGTAAGATAAAGAGTGAAACAGAGGGGTTCCCAGCGCTTGCTGGAGGAGCAATCAAGGTCAGCCCCACCTGCAGGCCTTTTACACCAGCAAAGCTGAAGTTACCTTCAACCCTCTGAAAAGTCCCAAATCCTTCTGTCATCTCCACCACTTGTGCAATCAATCTATAAACACCGACTGCATACATGCTCTGCAACAGGCACAGAGCTGGGCCTCTGGAGCTAAAAAATGAGTCCATTCCATTCTTGTTACCTTTTAGGTGTCCTTGCTTACCCTCTGAGAAATGTGCTCTCTCTGCAAAGAATATGTAGCCCTCTGTATGGGGAGGGAAGATGCCGATGCATAGAAATGCAATTAATCCCGCAGTATGAGGGGCTAAGATCCCAGTGGAGGTGTCAGATATATAAGCTGTAAGCCTTGGAAGGAGACAGAGAATTCCACAGGCTGGAAGAGCAGCAATAGACATTGCCCTTCCTCTCATGTGGGTTTGCGTGCAAAAAAATTCTGTCTAATGCTCTGGCAGGGTGGAGTTAAAGCAGCTTTCACACCACAAGTTGTGCTTCAATTGGCTGTGTTACTATCTGAAGTTTTAATTACATCATAGAAGGTCACAGAACACATCAGACTGCATCAATTGCAGCAAAGGCAAGTAAGCACAAACACACAAAAAGGAACCAATGCACACAGTTACATAAGTGGCTACCGGGCTGTCACAATGGTATATTTCTTGCTGCAGGTTGTGGTCCAAGTCTGAAATACCCTGAACTAGAAGGGTGAAGAAAATTACCCTGCAGAACCGGTACCTTGTTTAGAAGGAAAAGCGTGAGAAAAGGTGAAGCCTGGGGAGGAAGGAGCGCACCCAGGGAAAAATTCCTGGACTCCTCCTGCTGGAGTCAGATCTGCCTCCAGGGCTGCAGTGAGCTCTTCAGTCTCTGTGACCCACTGTCCACCCTTAATGGCAATCTTTCTCCTCCGAAGTCAGCAGGGGCTAACAAATCCACAGCCAGGACTAGTGGCCACAGCGTCTCTGACCTCCCATGGCAACTAGCACCGTTACACCAACAGTGCCATTCTTTAAGTGCTTTGTGTGTGAGGCCAGGTAAAAAGAACCCTAGACCTGGAGCAGCTGTGTGACTTTGGGGAAATTATTCAGCCTCTCTGAGCTTCAACTACTTCATCTGACAATAATGCATATTAACTGAATGCAGATATCTCCTATCCTTTTCATAATAATGTAAACTTTTCTCAGGAGAGAACCCATATCATCACTAATTTTGTAAACCACCTTCCCCACTGGTGCTGTGAACAGTGCTGGACACATGGTAAATACTTAATATTACTACTTAACTTGGAAACTGCTGGGTAAAAAGAAGAAGAAAATGAAAAAGGAACACTTGCACACTGTCAGAATGTCAATCAATGCAGATGTTATGGAAAACTGTATAGAGGGTTCTCAAAAACATTAAAAATAGAACTACCCTATAATCCAGCAATCACACTACTGGGTAGGAAGAAATCAGTACGTCAAAGAGACTTCTGCACTCCTGTTTATTGCAGTACAATTCACAATAATCAAAAAACAGAAAGAACTAAAGTACCCATCAACTAATAAGCAGAAAAAGAAAATGAGGTACATATGTATATATAATAGAATATTATTCTGCCATAAAAAAGAACAAAATCATGTCATGTGAGACAACATGGAGAGAACTGGAGATCACCATATTAAGGCAAATAAGCCAGGCACAGAAAAACAAATACCACATGATTCCACTCTTGGGTATGATCTAAAAAAGTTGATCTTATAGAAGTTGAAGGTAGAATGGTGGTCCCCAGAGGCTGGAAAGTAGGAGGGATGGTGGGCTAGGGCAAGATTTTTCAGTGGGTTCAGAGTTATAGTTAGATAGGTGCAAGAAGCTCTGGCAGGCTGTAGCACAGTACGGGGACTACAGACAACACTGATGTACCGTGTGCTTCAAATAGCTAAAAGAAAGGATTTTCAAAGTTTTCACCACAAAGAAGTGATAAACGTTTTAGGAGATAGATATGTTTAACACGACTTAAACATTGCAAAATGTATACATGCTTTGAAATATCATGTTACCATACTAACAGATAAAATTTTTATTTTTATACATCCATTTAAAATAAATTTGATCTGTTAAAATGACCACAAAAAGGGAGGAAAAATTAATACCACCAACACCATCACCTTCTATACCAACATGATAGTAGTAACAGCCAACAATTCCCCGCCACGCACACATACCATAGAAGACTCAGCTTTACGAGCACTTGAGTTGTATAATCACACTCAGAAATTCTCACCTCTCACACTCAGAAATTCCCCATGCTTAGTAAAATGCAGTACTTACTTATCACCATGTTGAAATCTTTGATAACTTTTTTAATAAGGTGTCCAGTCCCCGCTGGCAGGAACCGGACGGCTCTCTTTCGGTGGTTGACTGGGAATGAAGTAAACCCACTGGCCCTGAGTTCTCCAAGCGTTTCATTTCTCCCTCTACCGAGGCTAAAGGCCTCTAAGTGCTTCCTTCTCTGCCTTCTCTCTTTTAGAAGCAAGGCCTTAAAACATTACATTTAGAGTCAAGGCTATTCACATTTTCTCTCTTTAGAGTCCCCATTTCTACTGCCGCACTAGAGTCCCTGTTTCCACCGCCGAGGCTTTTCTTCCTCTCTTACTGCCTGCATGTTAGGTTTTCTTCTCTGCCTCTGGTGCTGATGCTTCTCTGTCTCATTTCTTCTGCTGCTCTCCTCTGTCTCTGCCGCTGCTACTTCTCTGACGAGTGGCTGCTACTCTGTCTCATTTCTGCCACCTGCATGGGAAGGTCTCCTCTCACCAGTGTCATCTACTAGAGTCATCTACTCTGTCTCCTTATGCCTGGTATTTATCTGTTACACCAACCAATAGGGATACAGTGCAAACACATTCAACCAATTGTAACAAATGAGCAGGTACCCACCTGTGGTCCTGGCTACTAGGGATGCTGAGGCAAGAGGATCACTTGAGCTCAGGAATTCAGGGCCAGCCTGGACAGCACAGCAAGACCCCATCCTGAATAAAGAAATAAAATACATCCGCACTACCAGGAGTCATCACAGGTGGTCTTGACCTGCAAAGATCTATCTACAAAGATTTCTCATCTGGTCAAGGTTGGGAATCCATAACGGCCAATCACCTCTACAAAGGAGTTGCCAGACAGTGGCTCCAGTTCATAGGGCTTTGGTCAACAGTGACCTTTGTGGGCAATGAGTACTGAATCCTCTCTAGTCACCCACGACGACCCAAAGTCAAGTCAAACTTTAAGATAAATGTGAAACCCAGGGTTGGGGATGTGGCTCAGGGTACAGCATTTGCTTAGCATGTGCAAGATCCAGGGCTTGATCACCACCACAAAAAAAAAGCTTAACCAGCCTGCCCACAAAGAGCCTACCCAGAAAGGCCAAGGTAGTCCAACTCATTCCTTTTTTCCTACAAATAGTGTCTAAGGACACCTAACACAAATGAGCGTGTTAAAAAAAGGAGGGGCTGGAGCTGTGGTTCAGCCGTTACGGCACTTGCCTGGCATGCACAGGTACACAAGTTCAAACCCCAGCACCACGTAAACAACGAAGTCCCAGAGCAACGAAACCCATGTGAAAAACTAAATAAAAATTTATTCTCTCTCTCTCACTGTACTCTCTTTCTTAAAAAAAGGGGGTGGGAGACAGAATCTTGGTCTTGCCCTTTCACATCTGAAAACCTTACCCAGATGGCCAAGGAGCCTGCTTAAGGAGATGAGGAATCCAGGAGATCAATAAAGGGCAATCACTACAGGAACGGCTTTGAAGGAAGTGGGGCTTCAGCTGAGCATGGAAGGGAGCTTTGGAAAGGGGGCAGCACCAGCAAGGTTCCGAGGTGGTCTCAGCACTTGTCATCAGGAAGCAACAAGAGGGTGGCCACTGGGGCAGAGGAGCCACCAGGGGAGTAGCATCAATATTAACAGAGATCTAGGACAGGGCCAGCGGTGGGGAGGGGGTGCTTTGATTGCCAGCTGGACTTGCCAGGTGCAGGCACACATCAGTAATCCCAGCGACTCCGGAGGGTAAAGCAAGAGAATCACAAGTTCAGAGCCAGCCTCAGCAAGTCAGTGAAGCCCTAGCAATTTAGCGAGCCCCTGACTCAAAATTAAAATTAAAATTAAAAAATGAGCTGGGAATGAGTTTCAGTGATTAAGCATCTCTGAACTGGATCCCTGGTACCAAAAAAAAAAAAAAAAGCTGGACTTGACTTGATCTTATGGCTAATGAGAAAGCAGATCCTCCCCATGCTTGGTTCCACGTGGGGGAAGAAAACCAGGAATAATCATACTGCAAGGCTGAGCATCCAAGACAAATGCCACTTACTACAGGCATTTGTATCCTCCCACCCGAAGCTCAGCGTGTGCAAGCAGCCCTGCCCAGACTTGCTGCCCAGAACTCAGCTGAGGGTCACACTCAGCTGTCCCAGGAGGAGGGAGCCTGGGACAGAGCAGCTCCAGCTCTGCCCATGGGGATTTCATCTCCAGCCTGGGCCAGGCCTCTTCTGTCTTCCTCCCCAGATTCTAGCTGTCCTGCTCAGGAGGCTCAGCCAATACCTAGCCAGGTGAGTCACTGCCACCCTGGCTGTTCCTTGGGTTCAGCCCACAAGTGTATGGTACATTCCAATTTGCAAAACTTGACACAAAGATTGTCTCATTTAATCTTCAGGAACCCCAGTAGGCTTGCTGAGGAAATGAGACTGAGCAATCTAGGGCTCAAGGCTGAAGACATCTGATTCCACACACTTCCTCCAGCCCAGCACTGGTTACTAAATGTCTCTGTACACCTATGTCCCATCTATAAAATGGGAAATGTAGATCCGGGCGCAGTGGCGCCTGCCTGTCGTCCCAGCAGCTTGGGAGGTTGAGGCAGGAGGATTGCAAGTTCAAAGCCAGCCTCAGCAACTTAAAACCCTGAGTAACTCAGTGAGACCTTGCTCAAAATAAAAAGTAATTGTAAAAAATGGGTTGGGGGCACGGCTCAAAAGCACCCCTGGGCTCAATTCCTGGTATCCCCCCAAAAAACTGGGGAATGTAATAATGATTCCCACCTTTGCACAGGGTCAGATAGTATAACAAACACAAAGCTCTTGGAGTAACATCTGACACATTGAAGCAGGCACTCAATAGATGTTAGCTCAGATCATCCTCAGCCTCCTCACGCCATTAGTACTGTTCTTGTGGTTATATCATGACAGGCCAGTGAAAACAAGTAAGGCATTTTAGTAGGAAGCAAACACAATTTGGCTTCTGATCCTACAACATGAGGTTCTTCATCAGAGTACCTTGGTCCTGGGGAAATGACAGTCGTAGGGAGGGACGTATTTTTGATAGAGGAACACTTTCAAATGTCCCACAGCCAACCGTGAGAAAGGCATCCATCCGCGCCCACTTGCCAGCTGCTACCAACCCCAACCCCATTGCCTATTTCTTCTTTGAGCTGCTACCTAAAATAAAATGCAAGACTACAGATCAGACTGGGAAAGGAGTTTAAGATAAATAAGCCCTGTACACTTGTTTTTAAAATGCAGAATCTGGGGCTGGAGCGATGGCTCGGTGGTTACAGCACTTGCCCAGCATGCGCAAGTACACAGGTTCAAACTCCAGCAACACATACACAAGTAAGTGTCAGAGCCATGTGAAAAACTCAATAAAAATGGATTCTCTCTCTCTCTCTCTCTCTCTCTCACTGTCCTTCTCTCTTAAAAAAAAATGCAGAATCTGATGCTTGCACAGGAAAGCAGATGGAGGATAAGGAGCCATCAGGGTCCAGTCCAGCTCTCCTGCCTCCTGATCTGAGCACCTTTGTCTGGGTTTGATGTTGCTATTTTGTTGTTGGTTTGGTCTGTTTTATTTTGTTTTACTACACTCTCTTAATAATCCTCTTTTCTGCTTTTAGAAAGATACCCCGGTGAGATCTTTTTAAATCCAGAGAGCAGAAGGCCAGAAATCATGAGAAGGTTGCAGAGAACTTCACCAGCAGCCAAGCACACAGGTGTGCTTCTAGTCCTTTTCCTCTTAGGCTGTGGGCCTCGTTTGCTGAGGCTGCTCCCAGACCTCTGCCCTTAAAGAATCAGTTGCCCTAACCACCTAGGGAGGAAGGTTCTAGATAGTGCCTGCTGCCTCAATGGCTGCAGGGTGACAGCAGAGATCTGGAAACTACCCTGTCAACACATCCCTCCAAAAAGCAGTGGGGGTTCCCTGCCCTCCTGGGGCTTGGAGGATCTTCTGTGTCCAGTCCCAATTGTTCCATCAGGCCTAAAATTTGCCTTCTTAAGAATATAAACCATGGGGCTGGAGCAGTAGCTCAGCGGTTATGGTGCTTACATGGCATGCGCAAGTACCCGAGTTCAAAGCCCAGCACCATGTATACAACAAAGTGTCCCAGGAATGAAAGTCATATGAAAAACTAAATAAAGATTACTTCTCTCTCTCTCTCTCTCTCTGCCCCTCTCTTTCTTTAAAAAAAAAAGATATAAACCAGCTGTCTTTGGGGAAGGTCAAGTAACATGGCAGTACAATAAGAGACTTCAGCTCTGCTGTTCCCTGCCTCTCTGCCACCCCCCTCCATCACTCTCACATACACACACACACACACACACACACACACCTACCTTAATTTTTACAGTGGATTTCCTTTGTCCAGGCTCCTCTCTCTCTCTCCTTGGTGGTAATCCACAAGATTCTCTTCAACCCTGCTTCCTTCCCCAACTTCTCCTCCCACTCTTGCTCTAGCAATACTGAACTCCCTGCAGTTCCCTTCCTTGATGTCTTCAAGTTCATGCCCATGCCCTCCCCACTACCAAGAACTCCTCTTTCAGTAATTCATGCAAGTTCCTAGTTATTCTTCCAAGCCTTCTTGGGCATCAGCTATACTGAAAGGACCCTCTCCCCATTTTTCTCCCCCTGGAACACTTCTACCTGCCCTTGGAGACCCCTCTCAAATCCCTGTTCTCTGTGAGGATGGACTTTGTCCTGCTGTGATACTTTTATGATTCTCTATTACAGTTCCAGGGACCATATTATCTAAGCCAAGATTCAGGACACAGTGTTTCATGAGCACAAATACGATTATGGAAAGACAATGAAACAAAATATTTCAAAATGGGACTCTTAGAAAACCCCAAACCAGAGCTCCTGTGGCAGAATTGGTGTGCCACACTTATGCAGAGAACCCAAGACCTAGGTTCATCAAATAGAGTACTGCTCATACTTCATCAAGTTATTTCCTCACGATTACTCACCCATCAGTAATCTTTAATGTGATATTGATCTTTGTATGCCCAGCACCTACCACAGGACCCAATATTCTTGACCTATTGATAGGCCAATTGATTGCTTTACAGCTTAGCAGATGGTAACAACTATTGTCAAATGAACTAAAAAGAAGGAAGGAAGGAAATCTGGCAGACGATCACACCTTCTCCTTCCTCTAAAGCATCCCAGGTGCTTTAGACTTTTACATACAGTTATGCACCACATAAAAAAGTTTTGGTCAAAAACAGACTACATATGCAACAGTGCACCCATAAGATTTCATCAGGCATGGAGGCACACACCTGCAATCCCCGTGGTTCAGGAGGCTGAGGCAGGAGGATCATAAGTTCAAAGCTAGCCTCAGCAACTTAGCAAGGCCCTCAGCAACCATCTCAAAATGAAAAGGAAGGAAAGCTGGGATGTAGCTCAGTGGTAAAATGTCCCTGAGTTCAATCCTCAGTACCAAAAAAATAAATAAAAAAGACTACATCGCCTTATGAATTGCTATAGCCATATTGGTGTATATAAATACTCTGTATGTTTGCTCAGTGACATAAACAATCACCCAACAAAGCATTTTTCAGATTGTATCTCTTTTGCTGATGACTCATGACTGTGTATTATAAAGGCCACCATACCTGCCCTACCTACTGCACAGGACTGTGATACAAAGCTTCCATGACAGGCCAGTATGATAAAGTTCTGTGCCAAGGAAAGAGCTGTCTGCAGATGAAAACCAGAGATGGTGCCATTGTCGTGATGGCCACCGTGACACGGCCCAGGTGCACAAAAGGGAGCGTGACGAGGGGACAATCCCCCAGAGGCCATTGGACATCTTCCAACCTAGACACATGAAGCCTGGAGAGTTCTGTGACATCAGCATCCCCCCAAACCCATCGCCTTCAGTCCTCCCATTACAAGTTTGAAAAGTACTGAGAAGGCTGCGGCTTAGCCTCCTTTTAATTAGTACACGCACACAAAGAACCACCCCTGGGTTTTGTCTGTCGTACTTTTGTTCCCGGGTCTGTTTGTACTTATTCAGAAATTACATAATTAAAAAAAAATAATATTAAGTAAATGTGCACATCAGCCCGTCAAGCTGCCTGGGCCAGGCTTCACTTGGGAAACACAGTGACAGCCCTTTTATTTCTCTTACTTGTTTCTAAGCACAAAATATGTCACACCTGGAAGTAATTAGCATAATTTTTACTAATTTATAGCTAATTACACAATTATTTTTCTATGAAAGGTTCTGGAAAGACACTTGAAGTAAGTTTCACTAAATCTAGTGGCAAGAAATTGCTTGAAAACATTTTGTTAGCTTCAAACATTTAGGAGGAGGGAGGGGATTCCCCCAATAAAGTAATTCTTTCCTATTTCAGAGTGTTCAAATATGACAGGGATATAATTTCTCCAGTAATTTGCCAAGCAGAATGTCTAAATGTCTCACTAATGCAACCCAACGAGAAGCTGCACTAGGGAAGAGCTCCGAAAGAAATGTCAGAAAGGCCCACGATGAAACCTAAAAGACACTACTCTTCAACTGTAGCCAGTTTCTCAGTGGAACAAAAATGCGAGACTGCCAACGACTCTCCCAATCTCTTGACAGAATGTGACCCCTGGCAGGTGTCTTACTCAGTTCCTGAGAAAAATACAAGCTCAGAAAGTGTACGATGGATGCAAACCCTTGGAGCCAATTGACTCTCAACATGAAGCTCCAGAATGTTAGGATCTGAGTGAATTGCATTTTTTTAAATGGTGCAAACAGAAATGAAAATAGACCTTTGATTCAGTTCATTCAACTAACATTGGCTAAGTCCCTGCTTGGTGACCTGTACTCAATTGCAAGATTTATAAATGGAACAATTCCTGATGTCCCTAGTCATGCAGAGTAGGAGGAAAAAATGTCAATCAACCAGCGAGTGTTTATTGAACAGTGGTTTAGGCAGAGGGAGAAACTGAAAAAAGAACCGGATGTAGTACCTGTCTACAGGAAGCTGACAGTCTAGAGACCCGAGCACACACAGAAAGCATGTTACCTAGCATGATGTTGGCCCAGAGCCCAGCAGCATCAACCGGACAGCATGAGCTAAGAGTACTGCTGAAATGGGAAGAGGGTGACAGGAAGTCAATGACCAAAGGAGAGATGGGGGAGCCCCACCTCTAAATGTTGCACTGGGTAGGGAAAGCCACATTGTTCTGGTGAAAGCAGAAGTTGTCAGGCCCATGGAGAAGGACCATGGGGAGGCAGAAAAGGGGATGATAGGGAAAGCATCCCAGTTTCCCTTTAAAAAAGGAGGTTAAGGAGCCAGGATCACCCTGAAAACCATCAGGCCCCTGGAAGGCCACCTGGAACCCTGAATTCAGACTAGCATCTGTCCCAGGGCTGTCTGTTTGGTGATTGTCAATAGAAGAGACAAAAGCAAGGCTATCAGACCTGGAGGAGAATTTTTCTGAATTCATCAGAGTTAGCTAGGAGAGCAGAAAGGCATGTAGCTACAGCAGACCATTATAATAGAGGTTTACCCCAAAAAAGTAAACACTGGTTTTGGGGGGTAAAAATAATCTCAGATGTTGCAATGATGTGTGGTCCTCCAGAAGGCCACAGAAATACACAAATATTTAAATGTGGTATTAAATTTTCATGTTGAGGGTGATCAGAGAAAATGTCTAAAAAGTTACCTGTGGCATTAGATGTTGGTGGGGGAAGGGGATATCAGTCAAAAATTAAAATCAAGGTTGAGAAACAGGGTTCTAGGAAACTTCTCCACCAAATTCCTAGAAGGGTGGACCTCATCTTTCAAGTGGTCCACCTGTCATCTGATCTCAGGATGAATTACTCCTTCCTCCCAGCAATTTCAGTACCTAAACTTGCCTGTCCTGTTCCAGGTGTCCCTGTACTAAATTTACTGGGTTGCAAGTCAGCCTTGCCTCCTGAGTTTCAAGCTGCCTGAGGACAGAAGCTACGATGCCTTTCTGTACCCCTGCCTCCTAGCGCCCAACATGTGGCAGCAGGCACATAAGAAATATGAATAAAACTGAGCTGAGCTGTCCCGCAGTCTCTAGTCTTGCTTTAAGGGCCCCTTGTGTAGGTGGGAGTGAGAGACTTGGCAGGTGTCCAGTTTCTGCCAGGCTCACCTCAAGCCTACTGAGACATTTTGGCAAAAGAATGTCCTCTGTCTCCCACAGGAGAGTAATGTTCATAGCTCACACTTGGCATATTTCTTGTCATTTTTTCAAATTACTTTTGCAGCTGCTGTCATTTGACCCTTACAGAAAGCCTATGAGGCAGGTAAAGGAAGTCATTAACGACCACTCCGTGTAGGCTTCCTGATTTAGCCAACAGGTAGGCACTGAGCACCTGTGGCCTCAGTGCTGCAGCATTCTGGGTGACAGAGGGGAACAGGACGGGAAAGACCCTGCCCTTGCTGGACTCAGAAGCTCCAGAAGAGGAAATGAATGAATATCATCACCCCCGATAATTGTTAAGAATTAAAAGAGAGCATTGTGGGAGAAAGAGAGATGTCTTAAATTGTGCTCCAGAAAGTCCTAAGGAGGGGACAGGCATATCACCCTGTGCACAGATAGAAACTGAGACCCAGTGGGCTAAATAATTGGACCTGTAGTCCACACCCAACCCCCCATTTTAAGTAGAAAGAGACTTGGGATCACATGGAAGGATGTGGCAAATGCACGCGCGCGCGCACACACACACACGCAATCTGTTAACTCTGAAGGCAGCACCAGACAAGCCTCAGTCAGAACTCACAGCCAATGCACCTGAAGAAAGGGCTGGGCCAGCCCAGGTACCTGGCAGTCACCCTGGGCAGGGCAGGGAAGAGTAGGGCACCACGCCCCCTCCCAGGATTACGTGGCCAATTGTCTGCCCCTGTCACAGTGTTTATTATTCAACAGGGCATGATGAGACTGTTCTGAGACTTCAAAGTCAGCTGGTGGTTTCATTAGAAACAATCAAGGAAGCTTTGGACAATTAGCGGGAAGGTTGGACAGAGAACATGCACAATCCCGGTGGTTCTCACAAGGCAGACCTTTTTTTTTCCTGCCACTGAATTTTTTTTTCTTTTTTTTTTTAGAAGAATATAGAAATACAGATGAGGGGAAAACATTACCAAAACATTAGCAATCAATGGATATAAACTTTGTTATCGAGGGGAAAAACCAGATCATGGATAACCACCTTGGATTTTACTTATTGCAGTTTCCCCCAGAAGAACTCATGCGTTAAATGAGTACTTCGTGGAAGAATGACATCAGCTTCTGGGATGGTTCCCCCATCTTCCCAATCTCTAGACTCCTATGAGTTCTTCATATA
>PVKS010036444.1:0-19356 GCA_004027875.1 Aplodontia rufa | reverse complement strand
TTGCATGAGTATCAAATCAAAATGGATCAAGGAGCTAGGATTTAAACAAGCTACCTTGCAACTGATGGAAAATAAATTAGGTCCAACACTTCAGCCTTTGGGAGTAGGCAAAGACTTTCTCAACATGTCTCCTAAAGTGAAGGAAGTAAAGTCAAAAATCAGTGAATGGGATGCCATAAAGCTAAAAAGCTTTTGCATTGCCAAAGAAATAATCAAAATAGTCAAGAGGTTTCCTACAGAATTGTAAAGAATCATGGGCTGTGATTCTTCTGACAATGGTCTCATATGCAGAATCTACAAAGTCCTCAAAATACCAACTTCAAAAGCACAATCAACCCAATCAATAAATGGGCCAAAGAACTAAGTAGAAACTTCTCAACAGAGGACATTTATCAAGCCAATGAATGCATGAGAAAGTACTCTAAATCACTAGTAATCAGAGAAATGCAAATGATCACGTGGGCTTTGTTCCCCAGGAATACTGGGCTGATTCAACATACGAAAATCAAAAAATGTAATTCACCACTTACACAGAATTAAAAATAAAAATCATATAATCATATCAATTGATTCCAAAAATACCTTTGATAAAATTGAACACCCATTTATGCTCAAAACTCTAGAGAAGATAGGGATCAAGGGAAGATACTTTAATTATCTAAGATGCGTTTACAACAGACTCATAGCCAACATTATGCTCAATGTGGAAAGTCTGAAAGCAATTCCACTGAATTCAGGAAAAAGACAAGGCTGTCCACTTTCACCACTCTTATTCAATATGGTCCTTGAAACCCTTGCCAGAGCTATCAAACAAGAGAAGGAAATCAAAGGAATTCATATAGAAATAGAGAAAGGCAAGTTATCTCTATTTGCTGATGACATTATCCTGTACCTAAAAGACCCTATAAACTCAACCAGAAGACTTCTAGAGCTTATAAACAATTTCAGCAAAGTGTCTAGCTATAAGATCAACACTTGTAAATGATTAGCTTTCCTATACTCCAGCAACAAGTCCACTGAAGAAGAAATCAGGAAATCTGTCCCATTCACCATCTCCTGAAAAAAAAAATACTTGGGCATCAATCTTACAAAGGATATTAAGGATCTCTACAGTGAAAACTATTGAACTTTAAAAAAAAAGAAATTGCAGAAGATCTGAGTACATGTAAAAATATTCCATATTCATGGTTAGGCAGAATCAATGTAATCAAAATGGTTATTCTACCTAAGCCCTATATAGATTTAATGGAATCCCCATCAAGATACCAATGTCTTTCTTCATGGATATAGAAAAAGCAAATCTCAAATTTGTGTGGAATAACAGAAGACCCAGAAGAGCCAAAACATTACTTAACAAGAAGGAGGAAGTACGAGGTATCTCAATTCTTGACCTGAAATTATACTATAGGGCTACAGTAGCAAAAACAGCATGGTATTGGTATTAAAACAGAATTGAAAGCCAATGGAATAGAATAGAGGATTCTGAGATGAACCACCATACATTTAATTACCTAATATTTGATAAAGGGGGCAAAAGCATAGTGCGGAAGAAAGATAGACTGTTCAACAAATGGTGTTGGACAAATTGGACAGCCATTCATAGACAACTGAAATTAGATCCTTACCTTTCACCCTGCACAAAAATTAAATCAAAATGGTTCAAAGAGCTGGATATTAAACCAGCAACTTTACAATTGCTTGAAGAAGAAGTAGGTTCAACACTACATGACATAGGGGTCGGCTCTGCCTTCCTTGACAAGACTCCCATGGCACAAGCATTAAAGTGAAGAATAAATAAATGGGATGCAATTAAACTAAAAAGCTTTTGCATAGCTAAAGATTGAATCAAGAGTGTCAAGAAAGAACCTACAGAATGGAAGAAAATCTTTGCCTGCTACACCTCAGACAGAGGGCTAATATCCAGAATATACAAAGAACTCAAAAAACTGAACACCAAAGCCACAAACAATTCAATCAATAAATGGGCTAGGAGCTAAACAGAAATTTCTCAATGGAGGAAATCCAAAAAAAGCCCATAAATAAATGAAAAAATGCTCTACATCACTAGCAATCAGCGAAATGCAAATCAAAACTTCACTCAGATTCCACCTCACTCCTCTCAGAATGACAAAAATGAAGAATATGAACAATGACAGATGCTGCAAGGGCTCTGGGAAAAGAGGAACACTGTCACATGGTTGGTGGGATTGCAAATAGGTACAGCCACTCTGGAAAAATTAGGGCTGGAACCACCTTATGATCCAGCTATCCCACTCCTGGGTATTTTCCCAAAAGAGCTAAAATCAGTATATTATAGAGATACGGCTTCATCAATGTTTATAGCAGCTCAATTGACCCTATAAACATTGAACCAACTCAGATATATGTACCAAAAACTTTGGTACATATATATAATGGAATTCTACTCAGCTATAAAAGAAAATGCAGCCAATGGATGGAGATGGAAAAATTATGCTAAGTGAAATATCCCACACTCAGAGGCTCAAGGGCTGAATGTTTTTTCTCATTTGTGGAAGCTAGAATACAATCAGAAACAGTACAATAGATGGCTAAGCTAATAATAACCTCAACATGTATGAATTTTTACACGAACCAGGGGAACCTTGCAGAGGATGCTAGGGGATGTAAGGAAAGGAACAGGAAGGGGGACAGGGAGGGGAGAGGGAATAGGAAGGATATCAAGGAGACTGGAGGGAGAAAGTATGGGGTAGTCAACTCAGAGGGGAACCATCAACTTCCATGAGAAGTCCAAATAACACGGGGGTTTAATAGGGGGAAACATGGAACCATGGGGAACCCAAGGGGGGAAACCATGGAATGGCATCAGCCTTGGCTTACTCTGTTATTATACATCTATTCTTGATTATTTGATAATGATTCCCTCCTAATTGTAAGACCATATATAATGAATTTAAAAAAAAAAAGACTACATTCTGAAAATGGACCATCAGAGTTCCTATTTCTCACATAGTGAAGTATCACTCTCTGCTCAGGGAGGAAGGACTGAATCAATATTTGTCAAGAATCACCTGGGTGTTAGGGCCAATCATAGCTATTTTAAAACCTAATCTCCCTTTGTTTTATTCAGCTTTGTGTTGCTATGACCAACTGTTATGGTTTGGTTGAAAGGTGTCCCCCAAAAGCTCATGGAAGATAATCCAGGAGGGCTGAGGTGGGATGATTGAGTTATGAGAGCCTTAACTCAGTGAGTTTAACTCTGGATAAGGATCACCTGGCAACTGTAGTGGGGGTGTGCCTTTGGGGTATATATTTTGTATCTGGAGTAGAGTGTCTCTCTTCTTCCTGGATCCATGCCTTCCATCATGCTGTTCAGCCTCACCTCGAGCCTGAGGTTCAGTTCATGGTCTGTAGATTCCATAGCTCTGTGCCTGAGGTGAGTCAGAACATCACAGTGAAGAGTGTGGTAGAGGAAAGCTGCTCAGTTCATGACAACCAGGAAGCAGAGAGAGAAAAACTGAGTATAAAGAGACAGGGATAATGTAATTCCCAAGGGCAAGCCCCCAGTCACCTACTTCCTCTAGCCAAGCCTTACCTGCCTACAGTTACCACTATTGATCCATTCCAATTAGTAATCTATCAAATGGATTAATACACTGATTAGGTTATGGCTCTTGTAATCTCTGAACTTCCTGCATTGTCTCATACAATAGCTTTCAGGGGACATCATAATGCCCTTCATCCTCAAATCAACCCTAGGAAAAAGACATTAACAGCTCTCTTTTACAAATGAGGGATTTGAAAGAGAACTATTACAATCTGTTGTCTCTTCTGCAGGCCAATGACTGTGTCTCAGGCCATTGTATGCCCGCCCCTCCAAGCTCATTGAAGTGACCTAAAAATTATTTACTATTCCCTTAAAATTGTCTGCATTGTCCATTCTTCCTTTCCCCTCCATAAAGAGGTATACAAGCTTCTGAATCACATAGGGCTAATTAGACTTTGTGAATTGCCACCATGCACATAAAATTTATTTGTCTCTTCCAAAAACAGAAAAGAGAGATTTGATATAAGGGAGATCAAATGTTCCACCTAAATATACTTCTTTGGCATATTTTAAATTGGTTATTCAGAAAAACTGCAGACCTCTGCTAACATAGGAGTGGCTCTAAACATTACCCTTTCTGTAAAAAGAAATTTTCATGTATCTCTGTTAGAAAATCAAACAGCAGATGCGGATAGGGCTATATCAGATAGATATAGATATAGATATAGATATAGATATAGATATAGATATAGATATAGATATAGATCTATCTGATATAGCCCTATCTGCCTAGGAAAGATCTTTTCATAGGAAGAGACTGGGACTCTGATGCCTGACACCTGGTCCAGACAGGGATTTCTACAGCTAACCTTCTAATTACTATTACCTGGGAGAGTTTATCTGCAAATAATAAGACAAATTTGTTGGTGGCTTTCTTCTCCTCATCCTGCCTTGGCTTGTTGCCACCCATCCCCCAGAAGCATCAAGTCCCTATTACTTTGTGTAGCTCAAAATGCTATTTTAGCTTCAACTATATTACCCTCCTTTGAATCTCTGTGTATGTGGCTCTCATGTTTTGGCATGTAATAAAATCAGTTACAGTTTTTTTTTCTCTCCTGTTAATCTATTGTCAGTTTATTTAATAGAATAAAACTGTTGAAACTTCAGAGGGAAAAGAGAAATGTAACACTTCCCTGCAAGTGCACAGAGAATTAGGTAGTGAGCATAGTCAAGGCTTCGCAGCTGGAAGGTATGAAGCTGCTAAAGTCCACGTAGAAGGAATGGACTGCAGTCTCTGAGCACACTCTGTGTCCCCCCTATTGGATCCTTGTTCCTTTCTCAGGTTCTGACTAATTAAAATGGAACAAGCAAAGGAGAGGCTTTTTAAAACCCAGATTTCAGCAATGGGAACTCCCAGGACCTCTTACTCCCTCTGAAAGCACCTTGGAGATAGGAAAATTAAGCATTGATTATGACCATGATCATAATAAAATTAAATGTATAAGTTATTTTGGGGAGGAAGCAGTGGCCCAGCAGTAGAGCACTTGCCTGATATGCATGAGGACCCTGGTTCGATTCCCAGCACCACATACAGAGCTCAGTGTTAGAAAAACAAAAGCCAGATTAAAAAAAAACAAATAAAATTGATTCTTTCTCTCTTTCACTCTCTCTTAAAATAAATAAATAAACCCATTATTTCAATAATCTCTTTTCTGTCTAGGGTACATCTTGGACTTTATGATCAAACAGGTAACAGATGTTCAGATTCTCATATGGTGAGGAGTGTAGAGAAGAGATGCAGAAAAATCCCTACTGAGAAAACAGAGGAGAAAAGAACATTTTAAATCTCCTCATTTCTGGATGACTTACCCTCTGGGATGACATTTGAAAGTTGGAGTCTAGACACTAAATCTACTCTCATTGTTAACCCACATTATTCAAAGTTCTAAAGAGCAACCCAGCCACCCCTGCTCTCCAAATGGAAGTACACATTAGCATCAAATCATGCTTTTGCTATAGATTGCCTGCTGGTAATTTTTAAAGAAGGATTTTTTTCCAAGCTGATTGTGTTAGCAGAAGAAGCACCAAAGCATATTTGCCCCAGAGATTGTTTCCTGAGTCACATCACCTGCCAACTGTGACAGTAGTATCTTCTTTCAGACAGCATCCAATTCAGCAAAGCCTCACTTCCCTGAGCATGCTGCCAGATCACCACTACAAGCCTTCATCCCATACGTCCATTCTAATGTCCTTCCTCTCTTCCTCCTCACTTCTCCATGATGTTTGCTCTCCTTCACTGAAAGTCTATGTATCCAATTCTGTATGAGGCAGGTATTTCCCTGGTGGCTGAGGACATTGGTGGAGTGAGTGAGTTAATGGGTTCCATAACTAACTCTACTGCTCAATAACAAATCCTTGAATAAATCATTCCCCTTTTCTGGACCTCATTTCTCACCTGAAAAACAGAAAAGCAGATCTGACTTAAGTCATCTATATACTACCATAGGATTCACTTTATTTTTATGAATATTTCATTTTTTCTTTTATGAGTACTCATTTGTTCTCAACAATGACAAAAACTAAATATAAGTCAAGGTGGAAACTTGTCCTAATCTAGTAATTTTCCTTTCATCCTTTCAGGTTTAAACTGTCATTTTCATGTGGCATCATTATTATTATCAGTCACCATGCAATCCTAAATTTTCTACCCATTCCACTGACCTCTAACAATCTGCCTATAAACTTCCAGAGATTTTCATACTTTATTACAGCCCCATAAGTTTTTATTTTATAGAGGAAAATTTAAACATCTGGAGGCACAGAGGTGATAAAGATACCATTCATTGGAATTCTTTTTATCATTTCTCTGCTAATTATTTACCACTCAGGTGGTAGGTGTCATGGATAGTCATACAAAGATGGCCCTGCTGCAGAGAGACAGGAACACTAACACACTGTTGGTGGAGCTGCAGACTGGTACAGCCCCTCTGGAAAGCAGTGTGGAGAATCCTCAAAAAACTAGGGGTGAGCCCACCATACGACCCTGCTATTCCACTCCTGGGTATCTTTCCAGGGGATTTAGAATCAGCACATTTTAGTGACACAGCAATATCTATGTTCATAGCAGCTCAATTTACTATTGCTAGACTATGGAAACAACCCAGATGTCCCTCACTGGATGAATGGATCCAAAAACTGTGGTATATATATACCATGGAATTTTACACAGCAATTAGAAACAATGATATTGCAGCCTTTGAAGGTAAATGGATGGCTATGGAAGAAATTATGCTGAGTAAAATCAGCTTAACCCAGAGAACCAAGGGTAGAATGTTTCCACTCATCCGTGGAAGTTGGAACTAGACCCTGGCCATTCAGAAAGGAGGTCTATTATCATGTATTAAATCCAGATAAGGTATAATGTTATACAAACTAATACTTTTTTAGAGATATTGTGGGTAAGGGAAGGGAGAGATTTGGGTGGGAAATTGGGGGGGGCACTCCTAGAGGTAAATCTAGTATCCAGAAACTATACACATTTTATATTATTTTGTTAAAAGTTTGTATTGTTCAAAAATAAAAATTAAAATTAAAAAAAAAGATGGCCCTGCTTCCTGCCCCATCAATGTCTGGGAGTGACACCAGCTGTCCAACTGCACAGCAGTGGTAAAATGACAAGGCAGTCCCTGCTTTCTGCTTCCTTTCCAGCTCATTCAGAGACCACAGGAAAGCCCAAGTGTTCCCACCATGGAATGCAGTTTTCCCTTCCCTGTGTCCTTTGGTCTCTCAGCTGCACTTTGGCACAGCCCTCCATACTCAGCACTCTTGGGGTTCCAGATGACCGGGAAGAATCAGCTCAAATCTCTGTAGGGACAGAAAGGTGTGATACTTTTCTTTTACCAGTATAAGGGTCAGATCCAACACTCTTATAACAAAAGAGGTTAACAAGAGAAAAGCATAACAAATTTATTTAATCAGTTTCATGGACCCTCTGAGGAAGATGGTGGCTGGCAGGAGAACTGCATGTAGAATCTCTCCATGAAGCAGAATGTTAATGGTGGGAGAAGTGCCTCTATGTAAAGTGGGTAAACAGCAAAATTCTTGCCTAAACTCTTTAGTAGACAAGCAAGGAAATGTAGAAACACAGAGGCTTGGATACACTAAGCAAAGAAGAAAAACCAAATAGGGACCTAGCAGCTCTGGCTGCAAGAACCACCACCCAACAGTTGCAATGTGGGATTGGCACAGAAGGAGGGAACTTCACATACAGATAGAGGAAGGACAAATTGGCATTGAGATCTCTGATATCAGAAGGACCCCTTCTCCACGGTGAAACCCAGGACTGCATCAGTGCACTTAGACTCCCTCCAATCTGGCCACAGAGAGCCAGGGCAATTGCTGTCTTGAATAGGTGGGTGGTCCAGGCATTTGCTCCAAAAGCCCTAAGCTCAGATCAGAAGCAGTCCCAGAAGTGGACCACTCCAGAACCTCAATGTTCTAACTGCCTACACCGGGGGCTGTGTGTACCTGGTGGAGCCTCCTTACTGGTCCTGCAACTCTGGAACAGGGTCTGTCCTCTGATCCCCGACCTGCACACCCTGGGCTGAGATCCCTTTCAGGACCCATCTTTGCAACACAGGCAGATCCACAGCACCTATACAGGCTGGGCATGACTGGTTTCAGCCCTGCAACTCTAGAGAACAGATCCCACTGAGTCCTTGAAGGCTGGGCAGAGATCACCTTCAGCCTCAGTGACCTAGGAATGGAAGTGGCACCCCAGGACACTGTGCTCTCCTCTGCTTTCAGGCCCCAAGACCCAGGAACAGAGGCAATCACACAGGACCTGTGCATTCCAAGAGGGACTTGGCATCCAGGACCCTGAAGTTTGCATTTGAGACTTCCCCGGGGTGGGACTTTCTGGGCTGGTGCCTTCCTCTCAGCATCCCCTGCCATGCTGGGACTGAGACTGCCTCAGGAGACATCCCTTTAGGGCAAGTGAGGACCTTAGGTCACTCAAGTTTGGGGTAACAGCTGTCTCAGGAGACCTCAATCAATTTAGGCTGGCCACTCTTCTAGGATCAGTGAGATACCCTTGCAGCTGCTCCAGTATCCATAAGACTGCCAATGGCTCTTAGGATCCCAGCTGAAGCAGGGCAAGAGTGTGGGCAGGCAGACACAAAAGTACTCAGGGTTTGCAACCCAGGAAGGCCAAAAGGCTGTATTCACAGGAAGCAGGGGCGTTGAAAGGCTAACCACAGGAGAAGAATATTGGGAGGACTCTTGGGAATCTGACTTCCAGCTGAGAACAGCAAAACACAGTCCCTCCAGCAACCTCACTCTGGAAGTGCCTCCACTCAGATGTCAGATATGAACATATACCTCACTATATACTTTGACCAGTGGCAATAGCTCATAACCCTCTCAACTCTCTCTCTCTCTCTCTCTCTCTCTCTCTCTCTCCCTCTCTCCTCTTTTCTTCTTGTTGTTACTGGGTTATTTTTTTATTTTCGTTTGTCTGTTTAGCATTGTTTCTTGTTTCTTGTGCTATGTTTTGTGTTGCTGTGCTTTGATTTGTGGCTGTTTGTGATCTTCCAAACTAGTGCATTTTCTCTTTGTGCTGTAGTCTCCCAGTAGTGAACCTCTCTGGTATCCACTTCTTCCCTTTCCTCTGGCAACACCTAAACTTTATTCTGCTCTATCTCATCCTCCCTCAGAGTCATTACCCCAGTCCCTTCCTCTTTCTTTTTCTTTATTTTAGCAGAATATCCTACATCATCTCCATTCTCTTGCTGCTCTCTTTCCAAATTCACAAATTCCTCACTACCTTTCTATTACATTCCTATTACATTAGCTCTCTAGACTTCTTTCCTTCACCTACAGAGGCATTGGAAAGCTGAAATGAATGCCAAACTTGAAAATGGGTGTTTGCTTTCAAACCAAGTATACTTTGAAGACAACTGCTAATCTGTTTGCTCTTCTTATGGGTGGTAATTAACACTGTAACATCTATAATAAGCACAAAGTAATCAGATCAACCCTGTCTGTTGAATGCATTGGCTGTATATATTGACTTTCATCCCTTATCTCCTGAGATATTGGAAATTATAAAGGTAAATAATAATTCACAGGTTGGGGAGCTAGCCATTGAACTGTACCATCCAAATTGTACCCCAGCCCAACTAAGCAAAGAGACAAAAACTCCACACCCATCAACAAAGTCCCCAAGTGAATTATCCAGTGAAGGATTTCAGAGCCCAGTCCCAGAAATTGAAGATGAGGAAAAAGGGAAACAATTCTCCCTTCAAACCCACAACTCCCCAGCCAAGGAGTCCATGGACAGAGTCCTGGATAAAAACCTAGAAAAAAAATCAACAATCTGATTATTAAAACAATTAAATAATTAAAATAAGATTTTTTTAAGAGAGAAGGACAGAGAGAGAGAGAATATTTTTTTTAAAGTTTTTCACATGGCTTTCATTGTTCTGACAGTTAGTTGTGTACGTGGGTGCTAGGGTTTGAACCTGTGTACTCATGCATGCTGGGCAAAGGCCATAACCACCAAGCCACCACTCCAGCCCAATTAAAAGAATTTAAGGAAGAAAACAAGAAAGCAATTTCAGGAGCTGAGAGATGACTTTGATAAAAAGCTAGACATTCTAAAAAGAGATGTAGCAGAGTTCTTAGAATTGAAAAAACACAGTAAGTCAAATTAAGTTCTGAGCATGATCAGAACTTCCAAGAAGTATGGGACAAAATGAGAAGATATAACATGAGAATTATTGGGCTAGGGCAGAACACAGAACAATAAACAAATGGCATAAAGAAACTTCTTAATGAGATAGCCAAAGACAATTTCCCCCATATCAGAATTGATCCAGAAAATTCAAATTCAAGATGCCTATAGCACACCAAACAGACGTAACTAAATGAGAAACTCACCAAGACCCATCCCATCATATACAAAATGAATAACAGGCAAATCAAGGAAAGAATTTTAAAAGCAGTAAGAGATAAACATCAAGTCACAATCAGAGGCAGACCAATAAGGATTGCTGTGGATTTTTTCACCTCAGACAATAAAGGCCAGGAGAGCATGGAACAATATTTGACAAACATTGAAAGAAAATAGTTTTCATCCAAAGATTTTATATCCTGCAAAAATCAGCTTTAAATGTTATGGAGAAGTAAAATACTCCCATGATATGATCACAATAGCAACATACATGAACTCAAAACCAGCTCTCCAGAAAACATTCAAAGACAAACTTCTTTCAAAGGAATAAGTTAACAACTTCCAAAGCCCATAAACAGAGGAAAGTCAATAAAAACATAACTCACTAAAAGTTATCCAAGATGGCACAAAATACAGCAATGGTTACAATGCCTAGGAACCAGAATCACATATCTAGTCTAACACTGAACATGAATGGATTCAATGTCCCAATTAGAAGACACAGATTAGCAGACTGGATCAAAAAACAAAATCCAACAATCTTCTGCTTACAGCCAAAAATAGACACAGATTGAAAGTGAAAGGTTGGCAAAAAGCCTCCCAGGCTTGTGCCCCAAGAAAGCAAGCCAGTGTTGCCATCTTTATATTTGACAAAGTTAATTTTGAACACAAATTAGTCAGAAAGGATAATGAAGGTCACTACATCATAGTAAAAGGAACAATACGTCAAGAAGACATAACAGTAGTTAACAGTTATGCTCTCAATTACAACTCTCCCAAATTTATGGAAAAAGTACTCAAAGACATTAAATCTTTTATCAATTTTAACACAATAATAATGGGAGACTTTAATAAACCACTATCAACAATAGACAGATCATCAAAGCAAAAAATCAATAAAGATATATCTAACCTAAATAATTATCAATCAGTTGGATATAACAGACATTTACAGAATATTCCATCCCAAATTGACTCTGTTTACAGTCTTCTCAGCAGCTCCAGGATCCTTTTCCAAAACAGATCACATCCTAGTCCACAAAGCTAATCTTAGCAAATACAAAAGAGTTGATATAAACCCATCTATTCTATCAGATAACAATGATATGATCTTAGCAATTAACACCAAGAAAAACAACAGAAAATACAAATACTTGGAGATGGAATAATACCCTCTTATATGAAGAATGGATCAAAGACGAAATGAGAACAGAAATGAAGAAAATCCTGGAAATGAATGAAAATGATGAAACAATGTATTGAAATATATGGCATAGTATGAAAGCCTATTTAAGAGGTAAATTTATAGCACTGAGTACCTTCATAAAAAATCAGGAAAGAACCCAAATAAATGCACTTATGTTCCAACTCAAATCCCTACAAAAAGAGAAACAATCCAATCCCAAACCCAGCAGAAGATAGGAAATAACTAAGATCAGAGCTGAAATCAATGAAATTGATAACAAAAAAAATACAAAATATTAATAAAACAAAGAGTAGGTTCTTTGAACAAATAAATAAGATTGACAGAACCCTAGTCAAGCACACCAAAATTAAGAATGAAGTGAAGCAAATCAAAAAAATCAAAGATGAAAATGGAGATATCACCACTGACTCAACTGAAATCCAGAGGATTATTAGAACTTATTTTGAAAAGATATACTCTTCCAAGTTTGAAAACCTGGAAGAAATGGACAAATACCTAGCCATATACTACATTCCCAAATGAACACAGGAGGACATTGAAAACCTAAACCAACCAATCTCAGGTAGCAATATTGAAACTGTAATCAAAGGCCTTACAAAAAAGAAAACCCCAGGACCTGATGGATTCTCAGCAGAGTTCTAGCAGACCTTTACAGAAAAATTAACACCTCTCCTTCATAAGCTATTCTATGAAATTGAAAGGGACAGAACCCTCCCAAATACTTTTTTTGAGGCAAATATACCCCTGATACCAAAACCCAACAAAGACACATAAAGAAAAGAAAACTATGGATCAATTTCCCTGCTGAACATAGACACAAAATCCTTAATAAAATCCTAGCAAACTGCATCCAAGAATACATCAAAAAGATAATACATCATGATCAAGTGGGCTTCATTCCAGGAACACAAGGCTGGTTCAACGTACACAAATCAATAAATGTAATTCATCACTTAAGCAGAATTAAAGATAAAAATCATATGATTATTTCAATTGATGCAGAAAAGGCCTTTGATAAAATTCAACACTCATTTACGATCAAAACTCTGGAGAAGATAGGGATCAAAGGAAAATACTTTAATTTTGTTAAGAGCCATTTATGATGAACCTATAGCCAACGTTATCCTTACTGGAGAAAGACTGAAAGTATTCCCACTAAATTCAGGAACAAGACAAGGCTGTCCACTCTTACCACTCTTATTCAATATAGTCCTTGAAACCCTACCCAGAGCTATCAGACAAGAGAAGCAAATTAAAGAAATTCAAATAGAAAAAGGGGAAGTCAAACTATCTCTATCTGCTAATGACATGATCCTATACTTAGCAGACCCAAAAAACTCAATCAGAAGACTACTAGAGCTAATAAATGAATTTAGCACAATGGCTGGTTACAAGATCAACACTCATAAATCAATAGCTTTCCTATAGGCCAGCAGCATTCCACCGAAGAAGAAATCAGGAAATCCATCCCATTCACAATAATCTCAAAAAGAATAAAATACTTGGGCATTAATCTAACAAAGGATATAAAGGATATCTACAATGAAAACTACCAAACATAAAAAAAAGAAATTGAAGAATACTTGAGTAGATGGAAAAATGTTCTATGTTCTTGGTTAGGCAGAATCAATATAATTAATATAGCCATTCTGCCAAAAGCCATATACAGATGTAATGCAATCCCCATCAAGATACCAATGACATGGATAGAGAAAAAGCAATTCTTAAATTCATTTGGAATAACAGGAAACCCAGAATAGCCAAAATATTACTAAGCAAGAAAGAGGAAGCAGGAGGTGTCACAATACCTGACCTGAAATTATAATATAGGGCTATAGTAACAAAAAAAGTGTGGTATTAGTATCAAAACAGACATGAAGACCACTGGAACTGACTAGAAGACACCGAGGCAAACCCACAAATCTTTAATAATCTGATATTTGACAAAGAGGAGAAATATATAGTGTGGAGGAAAGACAGACTATTCCACAAATGGTGCTGGACAAAGTGGACAGCCATTTGCAAACAACTGAAATTAGATCCTTATCTCTTACCCTGCACAAAAGTCAAATCAAACTGGATCAAAGAATTAGAAATTAAACCAGCAACTGTACAATTACTAGAAGAAAAAATAAGATCAACACTCCACCCCATCAAGTAGGCACCTCCTTCCTTAACAAGAGTCTCATAGTGCAAGAATTAAAGCCAAGAACAAATAAGTGGGATGCCTTTAAACTAAAAAGCTTCTACACAGCCAAAGAATTAGTCAAGAATGTCAAAAGTGAGTGTATAAAATGGGAGAAAATCTTTGCCTGCTATCCCTCTGACAGGGTACTAATATCCAGAATGTACACAGAACTGAAAAAACTTAACACCAAAACCACAAATAATCCAACCAATAAATGGGCAAGGAACTGAACAGAAACTTCTCAACAGAGGATGTCCAAAAAACCAATAACTATATGAGAAAATATTCTACATCACTAGCAATCAGAGAAATGCAAATCAAAACTTCACTAAGATTTGAGGCTGGAGTGATGGCGCAGCGGTTATGGCGCTGGCCTGGCACGCACAAGTTGCAAGTTCAAACCCCAGCACCACATACACAGTGAAGCCTTTGAGCACTAAGGGCCACATGAAAAACTAAATAAAATTGATTCTCTCTCTCTTTTTCTTTTTTTTTTAATAAAAGGAAAAAAACTTCACTAACATTCCACCTCACTCCAGTCAGTTTGGGAAAAATGAAGAATACAAACAACAACAGATGCTGGAGGGGTTGCGGGGAGAAAGGAACACTAACACACTGTTGGTGGGACTCCAAACTCGCACAGCCACTCTGGAAAGCAGTGTGGAGACTCCTCAAAAAAACTGGGTTTGGAATCACCTTATGACCCTTTTATCCCACACCTGGGTATTTTCCCAAAAGAGCTAGAATTGGCATACTACAGAGACACATCAGGGTTTATAGCAGCTCAATTTGCTATAGCTAAATTATGGAACCAGCCTAGATGCCCCTCCTTGGATGAGATGAAAGGATTCAAAACTGTGGAATATATGTACAATGGAGGCCTACTCTGCTATTAGAGAGAACGATACCATGGCATTTGCAGCTAAATGGATAGAGATGGAAAAAAGTATGCTAAGTGAAATATCCCAAACTCAGACTTAAATGACGAATATTGTCTCTCATATGTGGTAGCTAGAGTAAAATCTAAGACAGGATGAAAGTTAGATAAATAATAATCTCAACATAGGTGAAATTTCACATAAGCAGGAAGAACCATAACTATGAGGGTGAGGGAGAAATTAGGGGGTTATCAATGCAACTGGGAACTCTCAATTCCCATGAGAAGCCCTACTATACACAGGCAGGCAGAGAAATACAGAAATTTCAAAATTAATGCACATGTATTTGCTTATTTCTATCTATAACATGGAATGCACAGAAGACATGAGAGCTAGGAGTGAACAAAGGGGGAAGATCCTGGACTAGGACTGGCCTTAACATACTTTGTAAAAATCCATGTATACATGATTATGTAACAATGATTTCCTTCAATATATAAGGCTATGTCAAACAAACAAAAATAAATAGATAAAATGAAATGGGAAAAAAAAGGTTTCATGTGACACAGCAGGCTTCTGAAATGAAAACCCAATGATCTAGGGAAAACTAATTATGCTCAGGTGTGAAGAACAGAAATGTGATTGGACAGGGGCTAGAGTGATGGCTAGCAGTTGGAGTGCTTGCCTGGCAAACTTGAGGACCCAGGTTCAAACCCCAGCACCACATGCACAACTGTGTTGGAGAAGCAAAGGCCAGATGAAAAAATAAATAAAATTGATTCCCTCTCTCTCAAAAATGTGATTGGATAAAAAGACACATTCTAATGTAACAGATGAAAAAGTAGGGGAGACCTACCAAGGCCTATCCAGATCCTCCTTGGCCTCTCGATGTACTAGTCCATCCCCACCTCACAGTATGGACAGTATCCATTTTGGAATGAGGGTCTTATGACCTTACTCTGCAACAAGAGAGGTCAGAGAATTTCTCTATAGCAATTTCTAGCTCCGAAGGCTAAGGTAATAGTTCTAGTTTTTATGGCTGGCTTTAGTGAATAGGAGTTGAAGTTCCTATGGCCTGCCTTGGGGAAGAAAGAGGAGGAGGGGAAAAACGGTTTGCTACTATTTTGTTAGAATTTTGCATTTATGTTTATCAGGGATATGGGCCTGCAATTTTTCTTTCTCTATTGTCTTTCTAGTTTCATTTCATTTATTTCATCTCTCATCTTTGTTAATTCCCTTTCTTCTGTGAATGTTGGGCTTTCTTTGTCCTTCTTTTTCCTAGTTCCTTGATTTATAAAGTTAATTTATTAATTTGAGGATTTTTTAAATATAGGCATGTATTGCTATAAACTTCCCTCTTAGAACTACTTTTGCTGTGTCCCGTAAGTTTTAGCATGCTATGTATTCTTTTCTTCTTTTTTATTTTTATCTCAAGATTTTTCAGATTTACTTTCTGATTTCTTCTTTGACACACTGGTTGTTCAGAAATATGCTATTTAATTTCCATACAATTGCGAATTATTCTCTTTCCTTCTATTATTGAGTTCTAGTTTTCTCCTTTGTGGATAGAAAAAATACTTGTTATGATTTCAATCTTCTTACATTTGTTAAAACTTGTTTTGTAAACTAACACATGATTCTGGAGAATGTTTCATGCATGCCTAAAAACACCATGTATTCTGTTGCTGTTGAGTGGAACATTCTACGTATGTCTGTTAAGTCCATTTAGACTAAATTATAGCTCAAATCCAATAGTTCCTTATTGATTTTCTTTCTGGATAATGTGACAATGTTTTAAAGTGGAATCATATTGCTACCTGTTTCTCCCATCAGCTCTGTTAATATTTTGTTCATATGCTTAGGGGCTCCAATGTTATGTTGCATATGTATTTATAATTATTTTATCCTCTTGATGAATTGATTGATTTATCACTAAATAATAACTTTTTGTCTCTGGTTACTTTTTTTAAATTAAAGTCTATTTTATTTGATACAAAATACCATTTGCCCAGAAAATATTTTATCAATAATTCACTTTCAGTCTATGTGTATCATTAAAACCAAAGTGAGTCTTTTAATAGCAGTATATTGCTGGATCTTTTTTCTGCTTTTTTAACCTATGCAGCCCGTGTTTGTTTGTTTGTTTGTTTGTTTATTAGATGGATATTGAGATACAATTGAGGGGGAAACATTACCAAACATTCAAGAACCAATGTATATATACTTAGTTATCCAAGGCTAATGCCATATCATGGATGCCCAGTTTGGGTTCCCCCTGTTGATATTTCCCCCAGAAGAACTCCTGAGTTGAATGAATATCTCGTGGAGGACAGAGATCTCCTTCTGAGATTATTCCCACCATCCAGTTTCCTAGGAGTTCTTTCTACACCCTCCACCCATCCCCCTCCCTACGCCTCAGAGTATCCTAGGGAGTCATCTCCCTGTTGTGTTGAGAATCATACAGTTTGGAGTTATTATTAGCATAGCCTTCTAACATACTGCTTCCCCATGTATTCTAGCTTCCACAGATGAGAGAAACAATTCGGCTCTTGAGTCTCTGAGATTGGGAGACTTCACTTAGCATAATTCTTTCCATCTCCATGCATTTGATATCAAAAGCCATAATATCATCTTCTCTAATAGTCGAGTAGTATTCCATTGTATATATGTACCAAAGTTTTTGTATCCACTCATCAAGTGAGGGGCATCTGGGTTAGTTCCATAATCTAGCTATAATAAATTGAGCTGCTATAAACATTGATGAAGCAACATCACTATAATATGCTGATTCTAACTCTTTTGGGAAAATACCCAGGAGTGGGATAGCTGGGTCATAAGGTGGTTCCATCCTTAATTTTTTGAGGATTCTCCACACTGCTTTCCATAGTTGCTGAACCAGTTTCCAGTCCCACCAGCAGTGTAACAGTGTTCCTCTTTTCCCACAGCCCCTCCAGCATCTGTTGTTGTTCGAATTTTTCATTTTTGCCACTCTAACAGGATTGAGGTGGTATCTCATTGAAGTTTTGATTTGCATTTCCCTTATAGCTAATGATGTACAGCATTTTCTCATATATTTGGGGGCTTTCTGGACTTCCACAGTAGATAAGTTTCTTTTAAGATCCGTAGCCCAATCATTGATTGGATCATTTGTGATTTTGGTGTTTAGTTTCCTTAGTTTTTTATATATTCTGGATATTAGCCCTCTGTCCAAGGTGTAGCAGGCAAAGGTTTTCTCCCATTCTGTAGATTCTCTCTTGATGTTGTTCTTGATTAGATCTTTAGCTGTGCAAAAACTTTTTAGGTTAATTGCATCGCATTCATTTATTCTTGACTTTACTGCCTGAGCCATGAGAGTTTTGTTAAGGAAGTAGCTGCTGACTCCTATGTCCTGTAGTGTTGACCCTAATTCTTTTTCTAGTAAGTCTAAAGTTGTTGGCTTAATATCCAGATCTTTGACCCATTTTGATTTAATTTTTGTGCAGGGCGAAAGATAAGGATCCAGCTTCAGTTGTCTACACATGGCTGTCCAGTTTGACCAACACCATTTGTTGAACAGACTATCTTTCTTCCACACTATGCTTTTGCCCCCTTTATCAAATATCAAATAGTTAAATATATGGGGGTTTGTCTCAGGATCTTCTGTTCGGTTCCACTGATCTTCAGTTCTGTTTTGATACCAATACCATGCTGTTTCTGTTACTACCGCTCTGTAATATAATTTCAGGTCAGGGATTGAGATACCCCCTACTTTTCCCTTCCTATAGAGTAATGTTTTGGCTAGTCTGGGTCTCCTTTTATTCCATATGAACTTTAGAATTGCTTTTTCTATTTCTGTGAAGAATGCCATAGGTATCTTGATGGGGATTGCATTGAATCTGTATAGGGCTTTGGGTAGAATGGCCATCTTTATTACATTGATTCTGCCTAATCATGAGCATGGAATGTTTTTCCATCTACTCAAGTCTTCTGTAATTTCTTTTTTTAGTGTTTAATAGTTTTCTTTGTAGAGGAACTTAATATCCTTTTTAAGGTTAATGCCCAAGTATTTCATTTTTTTGGAGGAGATGGTGAATGGGAGAGATTTTCTGATTTCTTCTTCTGCAGATTTGTTGCTGGAGTAAAGGAACGCTAGTGACTTACTGGAGTTGATCTTGTAGCCAGCTAGTTTGCTAAAATCACCTATAAAATCTAGGAGTTTTCTGGCTGATGTTATTGGGTCTTCTAGGTATAGAATCATGTAATCAGCAAATAGAGATAAGTTAAGTTCCTCTTTTCCTATATGAATACCTTTGATTTCCTTGTCTTGCCTCATAGCTCTGGCAAGGGTTTCAAGGACTATATTGAACAAGATTGGGGAAAGCAGAGAGCCTTGTCTAGTACCTGAATTCAGTGGAAATGCTTTCGGTTTTTCTCCATTGAGGATAATGTTGGCTATGGGTCTGTTGTAAATTGATCTAACATAGTTAAAATATCTTCCCTTGATCCCTATCTGTTATAGAGTTTTGAGCATAAAGTGGTGTTGAATTTTATCAAATGCCTTCTCTGTATCAATTGAGATGATTATATGATTTTTCTTTTTAATTCTGTTTAAGTGGTGAATTACAT
>PVKS010036443.1:0-19358 GCA_004027875.1 Aplodontia rufa | reverse complement strand
TGTGACAAGTAGAGACAGGGCATTGGGTGTGGGGTACGGGGCACAGGGTCCCTAGAATGCCAGGTACAGCAGCTCCCAAGGTACACAGATGTTGCCAGAAGGTCCCCATTTCTTCGCTCACTGCAGGGCAGTGTAGAGAGCAGGAAGTGCTGTCCACCCAAGTTGGGGTGGCCGGAGGCCTGAGCACATGATGAGAGGATGAGCCCCATCCTCAAGGCAAAGCCAGTGGAGGAGCATGCAGGGGTAGACAGCACTGACCAGGAGGACAGACATGGGTGAGGCGGGGCACACAGAGCCACGTGACTGCGTATGTGCGAGTATTTAATTTGTAATAAACATAATAATTTCAGAACAGTTTTAGATTTACAGAACCTCTGTCAAGATACAGCAGAATCCCCAGTTAACCTCTTATATCAGCATAATGTATTTGTTACAATGAATGAGTCAATATTGATACATTGTTACAACTAAGTCCACACTTGACTGGATTTCTTCCATTTTCCCTCTGTACCTTTTTCTGCCCCAGGACCCACCTGTGGTCCTGCCTTCTTGCTATGACAGTTCTTCATCTCATTGTTGGTTTTTTGTTTTTTAAAGAAGGGGGAAGGGGAGAAAGAGAAGGAGAGGGGAAAAAATCAACTTCATTTTTTTCCCCCATCTGGTCTTTGTTTCTCCAACACTTAGTTGTATATGTGGTGCTGGGATTTGAACCCTGGTCCTTGGACAAGCCAGGCAAACATGTGGCAGCTGGCAAGGAGGGCCATTCCCCATGACCCCAAGCGGGGGCACCACCAGAGGGAGGAAGGCCTGCCACCAGCCCTGAGGCCAGGCAGCGCTGGAGTCAAGCCCCGACCTTCCACCTGGAAGACCACACTGGAGACATGCACCACAGGGGCACCTGCTCTCCTGCATGCAGAAGCTCTGCATCTGCTCCTCAGCCCTGCCCCACCTGAAGAGGGAGATGGGCAGCCCCCAGTGGCCATCAGCACAGTGCTCCTTCCTCAGTGACCACAGCACGCAGACGCGAGGGCAGAAAGCAGCCGTCAGCACCCAGGAGGCAGCAGTGTAGCCTCCAGGACAGTGGGGCCTCCAGCAGGCCCTCACACAGCACAGTGCCCCATATGCCCTCACACTCGTTTCTCTGTGCGGCCTGAACTACTGGCCAACTTCACAGCTGGACAAGCTCCCAGGGCACCAGACCTACCCCATCCAGGGAGTACAGATCATACGTCAAAGCACAAAGCCCATGCATCCTCCTAGGACATGCCAGACAGTCCATTGAGCTGTTCTGTATTCAAACAGTGCCGCACTCACAGGCCATGAAACTCCTAGTTGGTCCGCGAAGGGGCAGAGGTGCTGGCAGGCCCTGTCAAGGAGGTACCTGGCCAGGCTGCAGGAGCTGCTCCTCACAGGCCACCTAACTGGGGAGTGTGCTCTCAGAAAGAACTCAGGAGTGACCACTGTCCCCTGCTCAGCACAAGAAGCAGGCCTGTGTGGCCCTTCTGGCAGCTAAGGCTCTCCCGTCCTTCCTGGGCAGAGAGGACTCTGGCCCTCTGCCCAGGAGCAGGAGCTCCTAAGGGAGAAGTCTACCTGGCACCTGTGGAGCCCAGGAGCCCGGGACAGCAGGTGAAGGTGGGCGCAGTCTTTGTTCTGCTCAATCCAGGTGGCTCCATGGCCCTTCTTCAGTCACCCAGGAGGCCAACAATCATCATGATGGGGTGTGCAACTCTAGTCCAGGAGAAGGTGGCTTTCTAATGCCCTCTCAGCCTCCTCCACAAAGGCCCCCAACAGCACCCGCACATGGATTCCCCATACACCTGAGGCTCCCAGTCCCTACTCTGTTCAGTTGCCCCAGCAGCTGTGGCTACACATGGCACTGAGGGGCCTTGGGTGCAGCAGGCCACTCCACTTGTAAATTCTGCCCCGTAGTTCCCTTTAGGAAGCACAGGCAGCTGGAGAATAAAGAGGGGTACAGACAGCCAGCAATCTGTCCAAGAGAACCACAGTGGCATGGAAGGACCCCGGAAGACCTCCTGAGCCCCTGTCCTGCAGTCCATAGGCTTCCAAACCCACTGGGCCAAGTGCTGTCCTTGCATAGCGCTGGGCCAGCCCCAGATCCTGCTCTTTGACCAGATGCCAGCCCCAAGAGCAATGAGGGCAGACTGGGCAGGAGTAGGAAGCCCTATGGGCATGTCTTGGGTGTGGGTGCCAGGCACAGAGATGGGGCCATTCTTGTAAAATGACTATTCCACCTGTGAGCTCACGTCCTGGGAATGACAAGAAGCTGGTGCCCTGGGACCCTGCGCATGCCGGCAGCACAGCGGCTGTCAGCGGGCCTCGTCAGAACTCTGCATTGGCACTCAGGCTGCCTTGCTCCAGGCTCAGCCTGGCAGAGGACACACACTCCAGCAGCTGAACGATGGCCAAGGGGAACTAGACTTTCACTTGAGTTCTGAAGCTGTTCTTTCTTCTCTCAAGGAAACACAAACATGCATTTCAGAAACCAATATGCATGCCTGTGAACTTGGTCCTGGGCCTCCAAGTGACTCCTAAGCCAGCAGACCCCAGGCTGGTCTCAGCAAGACTTCGAGAAAGAAGCCAAACAGGGCAGATGAGAGGTCTGCCCAGCATGCGACCAAGGCCTGTCTGAGGAAGGAGTGAGCCCTGGGGCAGCCCCACAGTCTGTCCACGGAGGCAGCCTTCAACCCACCTGGGTACTGCTGACGGAGGTTCACCCTGGCACAGCAACGGTGCTTCTAGACCCCTGAGGCCCGGAATGCAGACTCAGGAAGACAGGGACACAATTCTTTTTCTCATTTTAAAGGGGTAACAACTGGCATGGTGCTGGCACCTAGAAGGAGCCAAGACATGAGACACCTGCACAGTATGATTACACGCACAGGGCCCCTTTGTTTACTGTCTCAACGGATCCTCCGAACCTGCCGGATGATCAGAGGAGACATTACACAAGGGACAGTGGAGGTAAAAAAAAGGTCCACACAAAACAAGCCCTAACGCCACCAGGCCTGGGGAGGGGTGGGGGGCTCACCACATACACATGTGTGAACAGAGGACCTCTAGCGGAGTGGGCAAGGAAGTCGTGGAGCACATGGTCCACTCCAGCTTGCCACTTTTCTTACCAATGAGCCTAACGGAGCAGTATCTGGACTTCCCTGCCTCAGTGTGGGCACTGGCAGGTTGTGCGCACCATACAAGGCTGTGTGTTCGTGTATGGGCGTGCTATGTGTGCACACTTGGGAGCTCTTCTTTCTAATAATCTTTCCTGGAGCAGGTGGTAGCACACAGGCCACTCCTGCTGGGGCCCGGAGGACCTGCTCTGATATGTGCCAGGTGCCTTCCCCAGCACATAACCCCGGCACAGCCACCTGCACAGGAGCCGTCGATCCCGCCCCACCCTGTCACCCCACAAGGTAGTCCACGTTTCCTTTCCAGAAGTCCCAGAGGCAACCTGGGAATGCAGCTGGATGGGCGAGTGCATGAGTGCAGTGTGTGGAGCTGCAACCTCCCACGGTCCTCTGCCCGGCAAGCAACCTGCCCCTTGCTCCACCGACTGATGACTGCATTCCACCAACAGCCTTCCCAGTCTCAACAACCAACCTGTTGGACTGCTCTCCTCTCACTTTTGCAAAATGGTACAACAGATGCAGGCAATTTCCAAATGCTAAGTGAACCCAGTTCACTGGCAGAGAAGCCCCAACACGGCTCCTGGCAGTATGAAATGGTTCTACTGTCGACACACCCAGAGGCAAAGAGGGTAAAAAGGGGGTTTCTGAGAATGTTTGCAGAAAGCCCCAAAGCACAGCCTGTGAAATGGCTAGATGCTTAAAACACTGCGCTCGAGGTGAGTGGGTGGTGTGAGGTCTGTCTCTTCTCCCTCAGCCTTACCTCTCTCACGCCTGCCTGCCCCAGGAGAAAGAAGGCAGAAGTGAAAAAGCAGCTCGGGTGCCAACGCTGGGAGCAGCTGCAGAAAGGAGCACATAGAGAAGGGGACTTGGTGCAGGACAGAAAGAACAAGAACTCTGTCCTGTGAGAAGGGGTGCGGGCCACCAAAGCAGTCACCCCAGGACAAACTGGTGAGCTGGGCTTCATGGAAACCAAGAACATTTGTGCTTCAGAGACATCATGAAGGTAGGCCACAAACCAAGAAACTATTTGTCAAAAGCACAGCTTTTAAAGGACCTAGATCCACAACAGACAAAACACATCAGAGTCAACATTAAGAAGACAAACCCAGCTTCAGTGGGCAAAAATCTTTAATAAAGACTCCCCAAAGGTGGAGGAATGGCTGAGAGCACATGCCAAAATGCCTCCCATTGCTGTTTGCAGGAAACACAAGTGAGAATCCCAGCGGGAACACTCCATACCCCTGGACCCAGAAGCAGGAGGCTGCGTCTCCAGGGCTGGGTATGGGAAACTAAGCCTCCGTGCTGTCCAACAGCAGCCACTGCACTCCGAAAGAAGCTGCCTAGGGCTGGACATGGGGGCCGCACCTGTCATCCCAGTAGCTTAGGAAGCTGAGTTAGGAGGATGGCAAGTTCAAGGCCAGCCTGGGCCCTGTCTCAAAACAAAAGGAAAAGGGCTGGCGGGTGTGGCTCTTGGTAGAGCCCTCCAGGGTTCACTCCCTAGTACCAAAAAAAAAAAAAAAAGCCAAGGGTCCCACCTCCCCTGGGACCCCAGCAAGTCCATTCCACTCTGGGACACAGATACATACACACAGCAGCAGCTTCTCCTCCTTCTTCCAAGGCTACAAACCACCTGAATGCTCACCAACAGGCAAAAGATAAGTGAACTCTCATTCATAAGAGATTGCTTCTCAACAACCACAGCAGCACTGACACAGCCCGAGCCAACTCCAACAGCACGAGGTGACAGAACAAAACCCGTTCCTCTGCGAGTCGCTCTCGCTGAAATCCCAGCAGGAACAAAATGGTGCTGCTGGAGAGCAAAAGGGTTGCATGGGGCGAGGCCAGCCATGGCTTTAGACACATGGCTTTAGACACACAGCAACTACAGAGCAATCACACAGCCACACCTGTCAGAATGCACCATGACAGGTGGCCTATGAAGCCGAATCTACTTAATGCACGTGATGGCTCTAAAGCCAACACACACTTGCGGACAGCAGGCTCAAGAAGAAAGGGGAGCATGGCCACACCCACCACCAGGGGAGAACCTGGGGGCCACAGTGAAAGTGTGGCAACGCAGAGCGTCCCTGCAGTCCCAAACAAGCAGGCTGGCCTGGTGCTGGATGAGCAGAGCCAGCACCTCTGGGGCCGAGAAGGGCCTAGGTCCCAGGTGAGACCCAGGGCAAACACACCGAGCCCTGCCCTCCTGCATGAGCTTGGCCCCACAAAGTCTACCCTCAAACACGAGTGCTCAAAACTGTGAGCAAGAGGGGACCACTGTTTGTGCGGCTTCCTCTTCACACTGGATGTGGATACAGGGTTACTTTCTCAAATGCTTTTTATACGGGCAATTTCACAATAACAAACAGCTCTGCTATGGAAAGAAAGGAAGTTGCCAGGGACTTCAAAGTCAGGCTCTGCATCCGAAGATGAAATCTGTTGTTCCTGTTGATGGAAATGGCCTGGTAGAGCTGAGAAAGACCCCTTCTGCTTGCTGATGTCACCATAGTCAACAATGCTTGGGTCTGCATGTTGGACCTCAGGGACAGAAAGCTGAGCTGCCACGTGGGCAGAGACCAGGCAGGAGTCACACACGGCAGCACCCTCAGGACCCACTCATCCTTCAGCATCCTGAATCTGATGGCAATGAGATATGCAGAGGAAAGTAAATCTGCAGAGGGTCGGGCGGTGGCCTCTGATCACTGGCACACTGTTCCTTGGACCCAGTGCAGGCAGCTGGCACTGAAGGCTGGGCCCTTGTGCACAGCAGGAAAGGTTTGTGTGGAAGGGAGGAAGAGCTGTCTGCGCACTCTGCTTGAGTAACCCCTAGGTCCGGGGCTCAGCAGCTATCACAGGAACCCCGCACCTGGCTCAGGAAACAAATCTACTCTCGTTCCCAAGGGAAGGTACCCACCTCCCTCCCTCCTACGCCAGGGCCACAGAGGAAGGGATGGAAAGGGAACAGCTGCTGTGAACTTCACTCCCGAATCCACCACTGCAGCCACAAGCCAGCCATCATCACCTGACTCCAACACACGTGTCCCTCACATGCAGACCCCTCATCAGGAAGACAGGGACAGGTACACTGGGTGCTGGGCAGGCTATGCAGATGCAGAAATGTGAAAGGGGTGGGCAGGGAGCCAGGCTACCCAAGACCAGCAACAGCACACAGACGTGGAGGAGGCAACGCCCACCGAAGTTTTGTCTGACAAAGTCCAGGCTTGGGGATGGGCTAGGCAAAGCCAGCCCTGGAGATTGCCAAAACCATCCCTTCCAGGAATTGGCTGTGTTCCAGTAATTACATGTATTATGAATTTACTCAAATTGGAAACTCTGATTGTTATGAGAATTCCATTGCTCAAACTACTGTTGCAGATTGTTGAGAAGGACACTTCTTATAACACATACAGAAATCATGGAATATGAAGCTATACTGACTTTAAAACAAAATTGGATATAGAAAGCAAAATAATTAGAACGAAGGAACAAAGAAACTATATACATGAAACATTTACCAATACGATCCTCAGTGTTCACATTGTATTGTGAACTTTGAGTGAGAAAGGCATGTTTACCCTTCCTGTTCTTACAGAGGACGAGTTTTAACTCCTTATCAGTAAATAAGACATGTTTGCCTTTCCTGGCTTGGTGGACGTTGAGTTTTAACCCCTTAGCAGTAAATAAGACATGTTTACCCTTTTTGTCTTTGCAGAGTTTAGGCTTTAACTTCTTAGCCCATAAGTTAGGATGCACAGATATTTTATAGAATTAACATTTATAGGACCTAGGACAGCTATGGAGTATCTAGTAAGGTTACAATAACAAAATAGTTTTAAGGTATAGGAATTATAATAGCCTATATCATAGTCTAGCTAAATAAGAAACTTCATTTATGCTAAGATAGGCCTTCTAGACTAATGCAGTGCAGTGACCTTTAAGCGCTCCTCTTTATCTAGTGAGGTAATGGTTTGTACAAACATCTTGAGGAATTTAGGGAGACAGAATTTGGGGAAGTGTTTGGTCTCTGTCCTTTGTAAAAGCAGGTTTAAACAATACAGTCAATGTGGTGGGGTGGTCAAGGCCATGAATTATACTAATACCTGATTAAGTAATTTTATGTCTGATGCTCTGAAACGGTTTAAACCAAATAGTTACATATGGTCATTATGGTGGGGAGGTTGAGGACATGAAATGTACTAATGGCTGATTCTTTAAGTTTACTGGGAAACTGAAAAGAGAATTGTATGATGAAGCTGATAAAGGCTTGTCTGTGCACCTGTATAAAAATGTTCTGCAATAAAGAACAGACAGCATTTTGCTTAAGCAGGGAACTGTGTCTGCTTGCAACTTGCCCCAGAGGTTCAAGTCGTTCCTCCGCCCCGACTCCACTCAACCTTTGGGGACCCAAGAATTCAGCTGGGGCTGGCCTCTGGCAGGGACGCCCCTCATGCCTTGCACACACCCACAACACAGCTGCAGTCTGCAGGACGTCGGGAGAAGCCACGGGCAGCAGGCCCAAGCCTCACAGAGGCAGGCTGGAGACCAAGGGTCCCCTCAGGTGAGGACTACCATGGACACCAGAAAGTGGGAGCAGCCTGGCAAAAATGAGGACGAGGGGGGCCTGCAGCCCTCACACCGGCCAAGGCCAGAAGTCCAGGGCAGACCAGAAGACACATGCACCAGCACACCATTCACTCCTTCTGTCTGGGGTTCACATCAAGCCTAGTCACCCTGCCTGGCTCCAGAGGAGGACCTCAGGAGGGCAGAGGGCCCAGGGGCCTTAGCACCTCCTCCCTCCCACATCCTTGGGTTCTTCCAGACAAGGCCACCATATAGGGGAAGGCACGGGGTGGGGTGGGGTGGCCTCATTTCCACGGTCCAGACAAATCCGTGCCAGGGAGGCCAAGTATGAGCCCCATACACACCTGCAGGGTCCCAGGTGCATGCGCACCTGGAGGCTGACCAAGCACAGGCTCACAGGGCTCCATGGCAGGTCCACTAGCAGCAATGCTATCCTCAACCCCCCCAACCTGCTCCACCAAGCCACACCAGCCCTGAGCTCAGGCGGCCAGGAAGGGGGAGTGGCAGGCCATGCTGAGCCACCCCACCCTGTCTGACTGGCATGAAAATCCTCGGCTGCAAAATTTAGCCTAAGCCAGTAGCACAGGAAGGAGGCGAGGAGCCCCACTTGGTGGAAGGTGGCAGCTGTGAGGACATAGCGGGGAGCAGAGCTGGTCACAGCTGGCCCACCCACAGGCTAGGCTACAGCCCTGGACTGCGATGTCTCCCCAGTGCCACCCTCCATGTCACCTGCTAGACCAGGGGTTCCCACAGCAGCCTAATGGAAGGTACACCAACAGAAAAGCTGGAAAGCAACAGGTTTTCATTTTTAAAACAACGGAAATCCAGGTGAGAAACCACCTTTCATTGGAAGTGTGAGAGAAAAAGAAGGGCATCCTGTTGGAGGTTGGAGAGGGTTCCATACCAAAGATCCCCACCAACGGTCACTCACCACCTGGGGGCTGCAGTCTGGAAGGGTGCAGGGGCACTCCTGCAGAACTACAGGCTGGACTCGTGAGCATGAGAGGTACAGCCCTGGCAGGGCAGCCTCTCATGCTGTATGTCACACCAGAGCCGCCAGGACCCTGCCTGGGGACAGCACTCATGAGGCATGGGTCGCAGTCAGAGTGGGCCCCAGCATCCATGGGCACAGTGCTAGCCACACCACTGCTCAGCACCTGGCATTGTCCTTGCCCTGTGGTGCAAGCCTGGGGAGGCACAAGCCCAGGGTAGACCCCAAGCCTGGTCAGACTCTCCTCAGGGCTCCTGCACAGGGGAAGGTGAGGTGGACACAGGAGGCCATTCCAAAAACACCTAATGGCCCTGGTCTTCCACTGCCACCTGCTCCCCAGCTGGAAGGGAGCCCAGACAGGCAGCCCCTCCGCAGCACGTTCCTCTTAATTGGAAAGGCCATTTCTGCCTTTGCAGCTGGAGGGAAGGTGTCAGATATGGGAGTGCCCCACATTCCAGGGTGAGAGAAAGGGGATGCAGCACCCCAGTGACTGAGGACAGGGCTCACAGGAGAGGCTCTGCACAAGCAACACAGACACACGGTTCACACAAGCACCATCTGCTGTCCCACCAGAGGCCGCCACAGGGAGCCTGGCCCAGCTTTAGCCCTCAGCCAGAGGGTTCCTCCCCAGATTTGAGCTTGCTCAAGTCACTCCTGGACCCACGTCTCCAGGGCCTATCTATTTCCTGCTGCCAGGACAGATTAGCAGGTGCTGGACAATTCATAACATACAGGTGCATTCAGCGTCTGGCTCTGAGGCTGGGGCGTCCAAGAGCATGGCAGCAGCACCCGGGGAAGGCCTCTGCATGAGCATCCCACAGCCAAGGCCGAAGGCAAGACAGGGCAAGTGGTAGCTGTCACACGGCCCACCTCAGCACTGCCGCCTTGGAGGCCAAGCTCCCAACCTGAGCTCTGGAGACACTCGCGCCCCAGCAGCCTCCATCTGCTCTGTGGGCTCATGGGCTCTGGAAGGCTGGCCAGGCCTGTGACCTGTGCATGCCCCCTTCAAAACAGCCCTGGCTGTGCCCTTGGCTGCCTCCCCTTGCCATTCCTCTGCCCAGTCGGCCCACCTGTCCTGGGTTCTGTGGGCTCAGAGGGCAAAGAAAGAGTGGCTGCTGTCTGCTGTGTCCTGGGGAGCCAGGCCAGGCCAGCAGCTGCAATCCACATGTGGATGAGTTCCTCACGGACAGAGGACACTGAAGAGATGACCACCCAAAGCAGGGTCAAGGGCAAGGAGAACACACCACAGGGGGAAAACTACGAGGGCCAACAAGTACAGGAGAAGAAGGCCAAGGACCCCAGGCAGAAGCAACCAGACACCAGGGCTGTCACCTTCTTCCCACAGCACAGGAACAGGTACTCACTGCCCAAGTGAAGCCTTGCAGAATGTTCCAGAATGCAAGGCCAAAGGCCCTTCGACCAGAAAGTCAAATTTTAGCAACCTACCACAGACACTCCAACCCAGCTGCCTGGAGAAGCACCACTCCCTGGGTGATGTCATCGGGTGAAGGCCCAGCAGAGCACAGGCTTGTGAGGGCACCAGGCGGCAGGGTGAGACCGTCACACGGTGAGACCAGAGGTAGGCTTCACACTCTTTGTGGGCTGATGACTTACTGGAATTTCCCAGGGGCACTGGTTACACACTGAGCTCAATACAGATTTTACTTCCTTCGTATACATATGAATTGTTAGAATTCCTCATTCACAAACACACTGCTATTATCAGAAGGAAAACAACTATCTTAATTGCCGGGAGTGAGGAAAAGGCCTAGGAAGAAAATGCTAATAGTAGACTTTTTTTCCCCCTCAGGTTTCCAAATTTTCAGGAATCTGCTTTTATGATTGAAAAATAAAATTTACTTCCTATATCCTAACACAGATTTTAAAAATTATCAGAACCTTTAGTTCCCTAAAGTTAAACATGTGCTCACCATGACACCCAGCAATCCCCTCCCATGTTTACCCTCAAGAAATGGAACCACATCACATGAGGCTTGTCCACAAGTGACCAAAGGCACTCTGGTTGTAATGGCTGAAGAGTAGACACCCAAAGCCCACAGGCAAGGAGCGGGCAGCCCTACCAGGGTAACGATGCTCTGAAGCAAGAGGAGCCAACTCCTGGCAGGGCTTCTCATGGTGACCCCAGAATGAAAGTCTTCTGAGAGTCATCACCGTTGGAGCCCAGAGGCAGAACCCAGAGAGCCATATACCTTGCAGCCCCACTGCCTCTGTGCCCTTGCTCCTCCATAACCTCAGACCCTCGGCTCTCCAACTGGCCTCCACAGAAGCTTCTAGAAGGGGCTCACTGGAAAGTATATTATTCCACCCTTATAACCTGGGGACTGGCCACTGGACTGCAGTCTACACTGGAAATCCTTCAAATTCCTGGACAGGTTTTCAAAGACTGTTTCAGCTTCCACAGTGGAATTTAAATTCTCATTCTTGTATGCTGCAAATGACCTGGTTTCTGTTTTGTTTTTCCTCTGTGGAAAGTTTTAGAACCTTTCCTTCATTCCTGTATCCTGCAACACCATGATTATGTCTTTCCTCCACTGTGCTGGACACTGGTGGCCTCATCAGCCTGGGGGTCGCTTTGCGTACTCTGGAGAACTCCCCCCTCTGCTTTCTGGAAGGCCAAGGCAGAGGCAGAGGGCAGCCTGCTAGGCCCCTGGCCTCATCTTCCCACTCATGGGCTCCCTGCCTCATGTTTTTGCTCATGCGCTCCCCCTGGTGGCAAACGGGCCTAACTTCCTCTTCCAAGATTCTTAACTCCCAAGCATTCTTTCCAACTCTCCTCTCCCTCCTCCATTCCTGCGGTTTCTGTAGGGCAGGAGCAGGTGCTGTGCCCTGCAGCCCACTGTCCGGCCAGGACAGGAAAAGCATGTGCAATGTGTCATGTGGGCAGTGGACCCTCCCACGGCCCACACAACCACCAACCAACACAAAACCACACTCCACTCACACCACAAGCAGCTAGTGAGGAAGCTCCAGCATGTGGCAGGAAACGTGAGCAGCTGCCCCTACCCAGTACCTCTGCTGGGCCCACGAGGCACAAACACAATCTTCTGGCTCAGGCAGGACGTGCCACCCAGCTCAGGTGGGCTCAGGGGCCGCCAGAGCAAGCCCGCCCTGCAGCCTCCATACCTGGCCCACATCCCAGTCAGCAGACAGCCCCCAGGCACAGCCCTCTCACCATGCTAACCCAATTGCACCTGTCCTGAAGGTCAAAGACTACCTGTCCTAGGCCATAGCCATCCTCAAGCCCTACTCAAGGCTTCAGAAGTGACACAGCATTTCCATGCAGATCTCTTCAGAGGTCAAGGACCAAGAGCACAGACCTGGCATCCTGCTGGGCTCTCCATCCAGCCCCAGGCATGGGTGAGGACTCCGTGCTGCCCTATACATGACGAGGAGGACACAGAAAGCACAGGGCACTGGAGACAAAGGTGCCTGCGCCAGCCCATGGGCTGTGACACAGGCCCACTTGCTTCCTCATATTCCTCGGCCAGGCTGCCCCATGCAGAACTCTATGACAACTGGCTGGTGGAGTTATGGGGGTCACTGATCCTGGCAGTGACCTGAACCCAGGCACAGGGGCATCCCGCATGAGTAGGCAGTAGTGAAAGATAAACTTTGAATTATGGGGTTGCTATCTTTACACAGGACCTTGAACTCAAGGTCAACCATGTGGAAAAACCAGACCCCACTTCTGGGTCCCCTTCAGAAAGGCACTCAAATGCTGCAGCGTGATGAGCCAGCACAGAGCCAGGAAGGGGGTGGTGCCTGCTCCCCAGAGCCCTGGGCGCAGTGGAGAACCAGATCTGGGGTCGGGGGACACCTTCCGAGGGCCATTCCGACAGGTCTTGGGGTGCAGGAATGGCCAGAGTCTGCTGGAAACCTCTAAACACAATTCCTGCACTGGGGGTTGGGGTCAAAATAAACAAGGCCACAAGTGGTCTAATTAAGACAGTCTTGCTTGTACCCACTGGATGGTCAGAAAGGAAAAGTCAACACCAGCCAGCACCAGCCCAGGAGAGCACTCAGGCCCTCGCCTCTGCTGGGAGACAGGCACAGGCCCTGGACTGGTTCCCGGGCCCTGCAGGCACATGCTGCACACACTTCTGAGAGGTGGCTCCAGCACTGACTCACTGACTAGTCTTCTCTCCTTGGCTCACAACGAGGCAGGGGTAGCCTCTCCACACAGGGAGTCTATGCCAGCGGTCAGGTGGCAGTGGCTGCGCCTTCACCTGCTACAGGTCCACTGCCTGGGTTGGCAGGAGCGCCCCCTTGTGGAGACAGGACCTCACCTTGGCGCAGCTACTTCATCCCAGGCTGGTCCTTGTTCCCTACTCCTGTTGAGCCCCACATGGGCCATGGGCCACCCAGAGTCAAGGCCTGTGTGCTCCATTGCTATGGGGTCCCTCACAGCAGCATCAGAAGGGTGCTGGGAAGACACAAATCTTGTCACCTGTGCCCCTGAAGGCTGCAGCCTCAGCCCTTCAGAGGCTCCTGAACCCTTCCACCCAGGCGTGAGCCTGGCTCACCTGCACAGGGCCTTGGCTTGCCTTGGGAAGTTCTGCCCCAGCTCACCTCCCTCTCCTCAGCTCCCAAGCTTCTCCGCATCAGGACCACATCTCCAGACCATCTATCAGCGTGCCTGCTTCCAGGGAGGGTTAAGTGACGGGCCCGAGGCCTCTCACCATCTGTCTGCTGCACTCTTCATTCCAAACCAAGGAGCCACATGGTAGACATCCCTTCCCCTAGGGCATGCTGAGGGAGGGTGGACTGCAGCACTGAAGTGCGGCCCACACGTGGGCAGTGAGGAGCATGCTGGCCACCTCACAGCTTGCAGGTAGCAGCAGGGAGCCTGCCCCAGGCTGAGGGAGACAGAGAGGGTCCAGCACAGTACCTGTGGTGGCATGCCAGTTGTGGCCATGCAATCCACCACCTGCCCATTTCTTGGCACTGTGCTGGGCCAAGCAGCCCAGGCATGCCACCAGAAAACTGGCTTTCCCCAGGAAGAGACAGCACATAGAGAACTGAGTGAATTTAGAGACTGGCATGGTGACACACACATGTCATCCCTGCTCCTCAGACTGAGGCAGCAGGAGCTCAAGTTCAAGGTCAGTCTGGGAAATTATCTGAAAATAAATAAAAAGGGCTGGGGATGTAGTGGTAGAGCCCTGCCTAAATAAATAAATAAATAAATAATATATAAAAAAAGAAAGAAAGAAAGAAAAAGACAGTGGGGTGGCAGGGAGAAATGGCCAGGGCAAGGGAGAGAGGGCACCAGAAGTGGGAATGAGAAGGCATAAGGCAGCAAAGGGGTGGAAGGAACAAGTGCAGGGGGCCTGGGGCACAAAGGAAAGCATCAGGACAGGAAGATACTAGAAACCACGCATCGGGTAAAGGTCGAGATGCACAGCATGCACGCAGCTGACAGGACCAAGAGCAAGACGCGGCCAAAGAAGACATTTTCCTAGTGATGGCAGACAGGCCTAGGAACGGTGCCCAACACAGGCAGCAGGAAACATGGACACTAAGACCATTTCCCATGACCTCAACCAGAGCGTCTCAGTTCCAAGCCTGGGGCAGCAAGATCACAGACAAGCTGGGCTACACTGCCACAGCACTGGACCTGTGCTCACCCCTCAGCCCTCAGTTACTTCTAGAAGACAGCAGGGTCAGCAGACCAACAGAAGGCATCAAGCACCTGCCCTCACTGTCATGGATCACCCAGCAGCCAGCAGGAAGCAGTCCCCTAACAAGGAAGGAGGACAAGGAGTGCAGGGGCCAGGGGCTTACAACGTCCCCAGAAGAGGCTGCCCAGCTCACACTGAGGAAGCACCTGGAAAGAGGTCTGGGTCTTGCCCAGGTGCAGGCCCACAGAAGTTCAGGGAAAGAGAAACACGGTGAAAGGCACAGCCAGATGGTGGCAAGCGTGGGCGCGACCTGGCTTCTCCAATGGGAAAGCGCAGCGCAGCACCCCAGCTCAGGCTGACTGCGACCAGGAGCTGTAACAAGCTGGGGAAAGAAGGCAAAGGAGGCGAGAGCAGGGCAAAGGACAAGGGCACTCAGCAGGGCCTCTGCACTCTGCCAAACACAGCACTCCACTCTGAATGCCTGCCTCCAACACAGTCCAGCACGCTCTGGGCCAGGGGCGCCACCTTGCCTGCACTGTCCTCAGAGCCAGCTCCACAGATGAGGTCACAGCACTTCCTTCCTTTCTCACAAGCCACTTCAACATGAGAAAAAGCCTTCCAAGACTCCTGTCACCACCCTACAGACACCCCGGACACCACCCAGGGCCAGGCCCTCCATGTTTCTAGAAATGGCCAAAGTGCCTGCTTCCTGTGGGTGTATGCAGATGGTGCTAAATCTGGAACAAGTGCTTTTCCCTCTGCAGTGGTGCACACTCAAGGCATGCGCACATGGACAGGGCCATCAGGGCTCCCAGGTGGCAACAGTCAGTGACGAGGGCCCACACAAGGAAGACATCAGTGCAGTGAAGGGCAGGCAGGTAGGAGCTGTGTCACACGAGCCTGGGGCTGACAGATTCAGGAAACCTGGAAGGCTCCTCAGGCCTGTTTGGCCACTAGCCCAGACCTCGGTGCTAGGGGCACCTTCTAAGGAGGTCCTAGGCCCTGCCCCACATCACTGTACTTCCAAGGGGGGCTGCGCTACAGGGCATGCTGACTGAGCCACAGGCCCACAACACCCAGTCCTCAGCCTTGCAAAGCCTGACCCACAGCAGTTCCTCCCCACAAAGGGGCACCAACTGTGACTTCACAGGCCCCTGGCTATGCACATGCCTGCATGAGACAGGGACCCAAGGACTCAGGGCAGAGAGGAGAGGAGGGAGCAGGCACCAAGGTGCCTGGGGCTCGGGAGAAAGGGTGGGACAGGACAGGTGTCTGCCCCACTCCCCCACCCAGGAAAGGAGAAAGACTTGAGAAAAGAGTGAACCCCAGCTCAGCCTCAGTTTCTTTCCTTCTAGACCAGCCCCTCAGCACACGAGCATTAGGCCACAGTGCCAGTGGCCAAGGGCCCAGGCTCCGACTGGGACAACTCAGAGGAGTGAAGGGCGTACCTGCTCAGCCCTTCTCCAGGGAGAAGGCGAGACTGTGTCCAAGCTGACCTGGAGCTGACCAGGAACAGTGTGCGAATGCAGGCATGTACCACTGGCTGCACTCTGGAGGACTGCCTTCAGCCAGGGCCACAGCCAGAACCTGGCATGGCCTGTCCCATCACACCATTGACAGAGACGCTCAGAGTGTGGGGGGTGGAGGTGGCCAGGGTGTGCGCTGCCTGTCTGCTCTGCCCAAGCAGAATGTCTGCCTCCCTCTCACCAGCATGGTGACCACAGGGCAGTGTCCAGGCAAGAGGGCCAGGGCAGGGGGACAGTGACAGAGAGGAGGCTCTTGCACACCATTCCTGCTGCAGGCTGCAGCTCCTCTTACAAAGTGGCTGTTTTGATGCCCTGAGACATGAGTCAGCTTAACCTTTGCAGGGGCTTTGTGTTCCCCAAAGCCATGTCTACAGCATTCACAAGGACGCAGGAAGAAGGCAGCCCCAGGACTCAACTGCCAATGCAAGACTTAGGAGCCACATGCTCTGAGTCCAGCTACCTGGGCCTACCTGGCTTCCCTGGACACATTGAGGGGCTCCTCTGAGATAGACGTCCAGGCCACATGCTGAGGAAAGGCATCCGAGTTCTCTGTACTCACTGAGCACACATCCATTCATGAAAACCTGAGACACAGAACCCAAGAACTAACTGGCTCTGCCTCCGGGAGTGCAGGCCACCACACGGAGCCCTAGGAAGGAAGGATGGTGACAAGCAGATGCCACAGTGGAAGCACACCCAGCACGTGGTGAGATGGGAATGACAGGGGATGTGAATGCGAGCCCTGTCCAGAGGCACAGGACATGGGTCAGAGGGACAAGCCACTCCTGGAGGGGCAAGGTCTGGAAAACTGCGAGGCACGTTGGCTGTAGCCATGCTGGGGACACCAGGAGGACTGGTGTGAGTGCCAGGGCATTTTATAAGATGTCACACAAAAACCATGAGTTAAGGAAGAGGCTGTGCTGGAAAAGGAGGGCAGCGTCTAGGAATGGGCATCAGTGCTTGCGACCTCTCGGTCAGAGCGGGTGCAATGCGACTGAGGGCAACACGAGGGCAGAGCCATGGTGCCAGCAAGTGAGGAGAGCTGGCAGCGCTTGGTCAGCTCAGAGCCAGGCACAGCTGGCTAGAAGAGGGAAAGCAAGGCCTGCCTCCCCTTTGCTAGCATCGGCTCCCAGCTGACCCAGGGTCAGCTGCAGGCTCCTCCAGTGTCCCCTTTACACCTCTGTTCATTTTCTGTTCCTGTCGCCATGCAAGGAACTGGACTCAAAGGTCTTAGCCACAGCTTAGGGTCATTCCCTGAGATGCTAACTGTCTGACCAGCAGGAGTGAAAACTGGCCACCTTCTTCCTTCCTCCATTTCCATGGCCCCTTGCTCTGCACCAGCTGTTCCCACAGAGGTTGTTCCCCACACCAGATGGTCAACAGCACACTAGTGCGGTCCAAGTCTCCAGGTCCCCTGGCTCCCCCAGGGCTCTGCCTGCAGTCAAGGGCCATCTGCATGGCCTCTCAGCAGCTGCACAAGCCCCCTTCCACTTCCCAAGGAACAGGCTTTTGCCTCTGGCAGCTGCTGGGAACCCAAGCCTGCATCTGATTCTGAGGGCTGTGACGGCCAGAGCTGCTTAACAACTCAAGCCTCTGTAACTCTGCAAGGCCCTAAGCAACTTGGTGAGAATCTGTGTCAGAATAAAAAATAAAAAGGGCTGGGGATGTGGCTTAGTGGTTAAGCACCCCTGGGTTCAATCCCTGGTACCAAAAAGAAGAAAAAAAGGTAAAAGAAATGGGTAAAATAATTGATGTATTTTATTTAATATAAAAGATCTGACATTCTGACATAAACCAGTACAAACCAATACTAAGAAAGCAGTCAGACCAATGCTTTTTCTGCAGCACACCTCCGGAGGACGTATTGCATGCACCTGGCCCTGTGTCACACCTGTCACCTATTCCTTCCAAGGTGTGAGGGGCAGATCCAGGTGCATACAACTTGGACACCCCATGGGCCCGGCATGGCTCGTTCAAGCTGGCTACTGGCTACTGGAAGCCCCCTGTGCACCCTCCCGCTCCCTCCACCCCCGCATTCTCCCTGATCACTTTTCCCTCTTCCTGCTTTCACAGAACCAGGCACTGTCTCACCTCCTGTCTGGCTGGCCAGCGCCCGCCCCTCACCACGTGGATCAGAGGCCCAGGAAGGCCCCAGGCTGCTCTGGCCATCTACATATTGCGGCTTATTACCTCTCAGTGAAAGCTACTCTCTGATTCCCATTACGAATCTGTCTGTCCCGCTGGTTACTCACGGTGTGCATCCTCATGTCAAAGTGCAAGGAGTTATCACTTCTGCTGATTTCTGCTTTAACGCCTCTGGTTGGGAACAAGCTCTGGAGACAGCCTAGGTCAGTGTGCACGTCCGCGAGCATGGGAGGGGCATGTGGCCCACAGGCGGTATGCTCACTGTCCTCTGAGCCAGTCGGGATGTACGCCTGGGCCTCAAACTGCACGCGGACTCCTGAGCAGAGCTACCTGAGCTGCAGGACAGAGCCCTTCCCCAACAGTTGTGCTCTCCCTGACATGACTGAAGGACCTTCCTGCAGCTCAGGCCAACACAGTTGCTGTATCCTCCCCCAGGATCCAGGAAGAAGAGAAGGGGCAAGCTGAACCAAATGTCTGGAGCTGAAGCACCTGAGAGTCAGGAAGCCATGCAGTCTTCAGGAGTCAGGCAGGCAAGCGGAGGTTCCCCAGGCCAAGGACACACACAAGCACAGGCCAGGTACACTGCTGCAGCATGCGGGGCACATAGGGTGGAGAAGGGATTTGGACTTCACCCCACAGGCAATGGGAACTGCCAAAGGGTCTGTGAAGCAGGAGGGTGACATGTTGTCAACTTTCCCATGGCTCTGTGGAGGGTCCAATCAAAGACAGGACGGGGTCCCCTCTGCCTTAGACACCTCTGCTTAGAGAATGGGACCACAAGGTGGGTCAGCCCAGGAAACCAAAAGGCTTCTGGATCAGAGCCCACACCCAGGAGCTGGCACAGGGCATTCAGGACATAGTGCAGTCCTAGACTCTCTCACCAGGGACTTCCCCAGGACCAAGGTCCTTATCTTAAAGGGTTTGGCCATTGCCCTAGAGTCCTACATTCACTTCAGGAGACAGGGTTAGGAATGGGGATGGAGTTCAGCATACAGCACTTGCCTAGCAGGTAAGAGGCCCTGGGTTCAGTTCCCAGCAACACACTCACACATACTCTCACAACTCACTCACACCATCACAAGCCCTCTCATACATCCTCACACACTCACACCCTCTCACATTCACACCCTCACACACCCTCATACATCCTTACCCACATCCTCTCACATTCACACCCTCACACACCCTCTCACACATCCTCACACACTCATACCCTCTCACATTCACACCCTCACACACCCTCTCACATGCCCTCATACATCCTCACACTCATACCCTCTCACATTCACACCCTCACTCTCTCACACGCCCTCATACATCCTCACAC
>PVKS010036442.1:0-19361 GCA_004027875.1 Aplodontia rufa | reverse complement strand
CACAGGTGTCCCTTTGAGTTGGGTAATGCATCTGAGTTCTGTAATATGGCTTTTTATTGGCATTACCTCTGTGTTAGCAGTAGGATCTCTTTAACTGTGTCACTTAGGACCCTTTTGGTACAGTTAGGGCTTTTATGTGCCATATTACATTTTTAGATCTGAGGGATAAAAATTAGAACTAAACAATCATAGCAGTGAAAAACAAATTGAGTTTACTGGTAGATTGATGGGTAAGACTGACGTAGGAGTCCTTAGATCATGCTAAGAAGTTATCTCAACCTGTTATCCAAGGAGCTGCTGAGTATACAGAGCAAAGTAATAATAGAATTGGGAGGGGGGAAGGAAGCAGAACTCCCAAAGAGGAAGGGGTCCCAAGAGAGGGATCCCTTAAGGGTTTTTTATTGAAGAGAACAAAGTGAAAAGTTGAGCAGTTTGGGCAGAGACAATTGTCATTTGCCATTGCTGTGGAGAGTTTTTAAAGATCTCTGTGACTTTTAAAGTGTGCCATTTTTAGGCCAGTGACTGTTATTGTCCAGCTTAACACCAGTCTTTCAGGCTTGACTGTGTCTTGGAGACCCAGGGTCTAGATGTGTTTGGGAAGGCATCCCAAAGAGATATCTCATGGAAACTTTGAGATCTGGCCCATGCTGGACAAGATGAATTGAGGGTCCCCCAAGGATTCTGCTGGGGAGAAAGCCAGAAACCCAAAGAGTCAGTGGGAGTCACTCAGCAAGTAGATTATGGCCAGTGGTGGATGTGCAATGTGCATGGTTCTTACTAGAGCCTCTGGAGAGAGAGGTGATTGAAAGAAAGAGAGAGGAAAGAGAAAGAGATAGTGCTGGGGCCAAGGTCCAGGGAAGGAAGGCCTAGAGGAGCCACCTTTTGTGGAAACCTTGAAACACCAGTTCTGGTTCAGATCATTTGCCATTTTGTTGTAGGAAGTCATCAAGATCTGTTAGGATTTTGGGATTGAAGGTCCTGAATTCTGAATTCAGACCATTGAGTAATGGAAAGGTGTGATGGAGGTGTCAGGAGCAAACAGAGTATCTTCCACTTACTCCTTGCCACTGGGTAGAGCTGGATCACTTGGAAGCAAGTGGGTATCCCCAACACTGGTCCCAAGGTGAGGACTCCTGTGGCCTGGAAACGTAGGAGTCTCTAGCAGAGTATATCTGCAAGAGATCCAAAGTCTTACCTCTCTGGCAAGATGTTCCATTTGACCTGTGTTGCATGTGGGAACAAATGGAGAATTTCAGGTCTGTGATCTGGAGGTCTGGCCAGACAGAATGAGGGGAGAAACAAGAATGAGGTTTCCAGTAGACATCAATAAAGAGCGCGGGGAAGTTCTTGATCAATTCGCTCAGCAATAAGGCTGCAAATCTCTATCCTCAGGAGGGGGTTGATTTTGGGTTGCAAACTGGCTGCTGTTTAGTAAACTTGGGGGGTACTCTGAATCTCGTATTTTGTATGAAGGGGAAGTAAAGAGGGATAGATGAAAAATAAGGCAGAATGGAAGGAGGATGGGAGGGAACATAAGAGCTCCATCTTCCTGTCCTAGGTTTCAGCTCCGTTATGTTAGGAGTCAATAGATTCTGATAAGGATCCTTTTGAAACAGTGAGTAATGGGTTTGCTGTCTGGCTCAAATGAGTAATTTCTGGTAATTTTCCATATCCATCATTTTCTCTTCTAAAAAGCAATTTACCTTCAGGGAGCCTGCCTGCCCTAAGTGAATAGGCCATGTCACGTTCCTCAGCAAACTACCTGTTCTCTGCAGAGGAAATACAGGTCCAAAATAATGTTAATAAGAGGAACCTAAGTTACCCTGAAGGAGGAGACTTGACACCTGATCCTGAAGCTTAAGGAGAGAAAGATTACTCCTAACCAGAAAATCTGTAAAACGATATGCTTAAGAATCCAACTGGAGGGGCTGGAGCAATGGCTCAGCAGTTACGGTGCTTGCTTAGTATGTGCAAGGACCTGGGTTCAAACCTCAGCACCACATACACAACTAAGTGTCGGAGCAATGAAAGTCAGATGAAAAACTAAATAAAGTTGTTTCTCTCCTTCTCTCTCTCACTGTCCCTCTCTCTTTAAAAACAAAAAAACAAAAAACCAGGAATTCTTAAAGAGTGCTGACTTTAAAAAAAAAAAAAAAAAAAAAACAAAACTGGTCAGCATGGGTCAAGGTGACCTAGAGTTTCCATGGCAATGAGGAGTTAAAAGACTGAAATCACATTGCGTGTTAGTCAAAAGTCAAGAGGTAGACCTGGGTGGGACCCTCTGGAAATTTCACTTGAATCTCCAATAAAATGGGATTGCAGGAGAGGCACATTTTCCCACTCCTCTTCCAGAGGACCCACTTTTTTCCTTTAGAGTGTTACCTTTCCTTTTTCCTACTGTGAGAAATAGGATGTCTGATGGTCCATTTTCAGAATGTAATCTTAAGGTCCATATATAAAAGGAAGTCATCAGGGGCTGGAGTGGTGGCTAAGCAGTTGGAGTGCTTGCCTGGCACGTGTGAGGACCTGGGTTCAAACCCCAGCACTACACAGACAACTAAGTTTTAGAGAAACAAAGGCCAGCTGAAAAAATAAATTTTTTTTTCTTTCTCTCTCTCTCTCTCTCTCAAAAAAAAAAAAAGGCATTTTAGGTTGGGAACCATGTGATAATCCGTTTTTAAACTCTTTATCATATATCCCTTTACACCCATAGCTCTTTTCTGCACCTGCCCCAATTTTATACTAGGCAACTCTGCAGACTGTACCCGAGTTCCTCCATGCAGAGTGAAGCTAGGATTGTGTCGGGTTGTAGATATAAGCAGGTGGACTGCCTGAAGTGTCCTTGCTCATCAGATCCCCTCTGCACCCTTCTGCAGAAGTAAAGTCTGTTTTTCTCACTTCTGAACCCATGTTTGATCTTCTTATGGAACCTCAGAATTTTTAATAATTTTATTTCTAACAATTTCCCTAGAATAAGCTCATTCCTGTTACTCTGAGCGACATGTCTGGAATTTTTCTGACTGATTGCAAGAATCGGGTTGGGGGATTTGTCTTCATGTTGCCTCAGTTTCCTTAGAAGGCCCCAGCTCTGCAACAATTAGTAATGCTGAATAGTGACCTTGAGAGAGAGAACCTGATAAGAGGAAGTGGTGGGGGTGTGGGCTCTGGACTGGTTGTTCTGCCTATGAAAGGCACTACAAAACAGTCTTTCCTGTCCCAATGGATTGGCTAGATCTAGAAGGGACTTTTTTCAGGGTCAGCAAGCCCAAATATAAGAGCATCAGAAGACAGAAAACAAAAAAAGTGCTTCCTGCTACAGCAGGACTGTGGAAGCTGGACTGACTTCCTCTTTGGCTGAAATGGATGCTTCTATCCCTCTCACCTGTCCTCATGGATCTTGGATAATTGAAGAGATTGTTACAGAGCTGGGGACTTCTAGGGAAACTGAGGCATCATGAAGACCCCTCCAACCCAATTCTTGCAATCAATAAGAAAAATTTCAGACATGTCGCTCGGAGTAATAGGAATGAGTTTATTGAATGCATAGGAAAAGGGAAAGGGGACACTCTCAAGGCAGAGAGTACATCCTCTGGGAGAGGAGAGAGATGGACAATGTGTCTCTCCTGCAATCCACTTTTTTTTTTTTTTTTTTAAGAGAGGGACAGGGAGAGAGAGAAGAAAGAGAGGATCAATTTTACTTATTTTCCCATTTGGCTTTTGTTTCTCCAACACTTAGTTGTGTATGTGGTGCTGGGGTTTGAACCCAGGTCCTCACATGTGCCAGGCAAAGCGCTCCAACCACTGAGCCACCACTGCAGCACTACCAGGTCCACCTCTTGACTTCTGACTAACATGCAATGTGATTTCAGTCTTTTGAGTCCTCGTTGCCATGGTGACTCTAGGTCACCTTGACCCATGCTGACCAGTTCTAATTGGATTCTTAACCATATTTTCTTATAGATTTTCTGGTTAGAAGGAATTACTTTTTTATCCTTGAGCTTCAGGATTAGGTGACAAAAGTCTCCTCCTTCAGGGTAACTTAGGTTTCTCTTATTAACATTATTTTGGACCTGCATTACCTCTGCAGAGAACAGGTAACTTGCTGAGGAATGTGACATGGCCTGTTCACTTAGGCCAGGCAGGCTCCCCTGAAGGTAAATTGCTTTTTGGAAAACAAAGCATGTGAGGTAAGTATAGTGGACCCATTTTATGGAATTATTCTCTTAACCTTGTGTTCCTACCATTTGCCTCTGCCTGTCCCCTAACAAAAGGAGATACTGTGCTTTCTCGTAGTAAAGACCCCACACATCTGACCAACTACTGGAGATTTTAAGTTTCTGTCTGTCTCTCTATAATCTATTATCTATCTATATCTAGCATCTATCATCTAATCTCCTTATTCTGTGTATGGGAAACTACAAGATTATTTCTTAACCTTGTTTTTACTTATTTCCTCAAAAATTTCTGGCCAGGGGCTGGAGCGGTGGGTCAACAGTTATGGCACTGGTCTGCCATGCATGAGGATGCAGGTTCAAACCCCAGCACCCATGTACACACCTAAGTGTCAGAGCAATGAAAGCCATGTGAAAAATTCAATAAAGATTGATTCACTCTGTCTCTCACTCTGTCCTCCTCTCTTAAAAAAAAAAAAAAACAAAAAAGCAAAAAAAAAAAAAACCAAACCAAAACAAAAACATCACACCAAAAACTCATTTAGAAAAAAAAATTCTGGCCAATGCTTGTTGAGATGCTGTTCTTCAGGGTCCAATCTACTGTTGAATAATGTTGCATTACTGAATGCCCACCGTGCATTAGCACAGAGGTTACTACAAGCCTGGTTCCCAAGGAGCTCCTAAACCAGGGATCAATGATTCTTAATATTTTTTGTTTTCAGATTTCTGATCATCCCCCTGTGTGACCCATGGATTGTAGATTAAGTACTTTGGTCTAACAGGAGAGATAAACAAATTGTACTAGAGGGTGTTTGATCCAACAAAACAAGTGTCTTTAGCAATGGTTCTGAACTTTGCTGCATACAGAAACATCAAGGGAGATTTTACAAAACACCCCTGCCTGTTCTCACAACCAGAGGTATGGCATGACCAAACCTCTGCAAAAACTTCTAGAACAATGCTGTCAATAGCAGAAAATGTATAATGATAAGTTTCAGATCACTAAGAACTTTCATCAGATGTAATTAGCGTAGAATACCATAAAGACCAGGGCCTGGTAGAATTGGACTGGAGAGAATTAAAAGCAGGAATAAAATTTTAAGGGAGAAGAGATGTCTCTGGAGTAAAGTCCAAGGAATTTCCCAAGGAGAGGGGGACCTCAACTCAGGACCCGTGGGAACATTTGCATATGTGACAGAAAAGAATTTCAGCATAAGCCATAAAGAGGCATAGACAGAAGTTTATATAGGAAGGTAGATACACATTCAAGGGAGAATGTGAGCTGTCCAAGACAGAAGCCATAGAAGATAGATCTTTATACATCATCAACCCTTAAGATTAAGTGATCAGTCTCATGGTATGGGTGGGGGGAGGAAATGAGATAGGGATTTAGTATAAAGAGAAAGAAATAATGAATTTTGGGGAAAACACCCTAAAGCCATTGAGACAGAAAAGGCAGAGTTGTAAGTCTTCAGCAACTCACCTTTAGCTGGTGTGCCTTTGGCCTGCACCTTTAGCCTGTGTCCTTGGCCCACACCCTTGTAAACTGAGGAAATATGCAGTCACAGAAAAACTGGCATGAAGTTGGGCAACTCCATCCTGGATCCACTCCAGTTCAGCCCCTGATAGAGTCCTTCTATAAATTTTGGACCCCCAGCCCAAGTTGGGGCTGCTTCTCTCTCTTGAGACAGCCCATATTCTCCCTTGAATGTATATCTACTTTCCTAAATAAGTCTCTGTCTATGCCTCTGTCTGAATCATGCTGAAATTCTTTTCCATCATGTATGCCAAGGATTCTGCTGGTCCTGAGTTGAGGTTCCCCTCTCCTCTGGGCACTCCTGGAACTTTTCTCTGGAGACATCTCTTCACTGGTGACATATCCCTTGGTGCCCATTGTGGGACTTCAGAGGCATTGACTTTGGTGTTATCAAATATTTTCTTTCTGTCTTGATTATGACTTACTCTGTTAGTTCCTGTATGTATCTCTCTCTCTGCCTGGTCCATTTTCTAAGTCCAGAAAATATAATGTCAATCCATACTGTAAGATCAGACGTGGGTGACCAAAAAGAAGTCAGACCCAAAGTGGCTGAGCAAGGCTTTATTTGGGATCTGCTCCTGGGAAAGGTTCACCATTCTGTCAGCATGAGGGACTGGGGGAGTCGCACATGCCCTGCCTGGGCAGCAACTTTATAGTCTGGGGTGGGCAGGGGAAGTTCGGGGGCCTAGTGTCCTTTGGGGATTGGCTGGGGACTCCATCGATTGTCGATCATCGATCATCGGGTGATTGCGAGACACCATTAGGGTTTATCTGTCAGTGCCTGATTGGTTGTTCCTTTGCGCACTTGGACTACGTGATGCCCTGCCCCCAGCCACCTGGAATCGACCTAACATCCCAACCTTCTTGGTGATATAGGGCACCAATTTCCATTTGGCTACTTCCTGCATCATGAGGAGGGGAATGTTCAGGTGTTGGTTCGGTAGGGAGGAGGCTGTAAGGGTGCAAGAGCATTTGGTTGTATTTTGCTCTAGCGACCTTGCTCATGCAGCTTCAGGGGAACCTGAGGAGACAAGAAGCATAGGAAGATAGAAGGAGTCCTTTCACTAATATGGAAGTAAGAATGGGGGTCAGCCAGGTGACAAAAGTGGAATTTAGCCATCCTGGCCAAGGGTCATTTAATTGCTGCTGCTTAAGCCTTTCGCTCAGATGTCTGAGAGTTCTGATGTTCTCCTTGACCAGCCCAGCTTTATTGATGTAGCAGCAGCATTCCTCTTTTAGGAATAGACGTGTTCCCCCTTTGTCTGCTATCAGGAGATCTAGTGTTTGGAGGTTCTGCAAGGAAATTTGGGTAATAAATGTTATTTGTCTTTGTAGGGAGGCCAGGGAGGCAGCAGATGCCTCCACCGCCTCTTGGAGTTGCTGTTCTAGCTTCTGGGTGGCAGTGACTGCATAACCAAGTCCTCCTGCCCCCAAACTGGAGGCAGCAAGTGAGGAGACTAGAGAAAGTCCAACCACCCCTGGTAGGAAAATGGGCTAATTCACCCTAGGGAGGGGATTCTGAGCAAGCCAGGTCAATTCAGCTTCACTATATAGTGTCAGCTGAGGAACTAAAGTGGAGGGCACACAGAAAGCAAAGGGCATATTGGAACTCAAGTTCTTTGTCAGGGTGCCATTACACCAGAAAAAGAATCATGGAAAAGCAAACACTGGAGACCTGTATGGTTCGGTTACAAGGTACCAGGGTAGAGGAAGTGTAACAGTAAGAAAAGTTCTTTGAGGAGTTGTGAAAAAGGGGAACCCCCTCCAAGGGTGGAGAGAGGGGATCCCTTGAAGTGTTGAGGAAACATTAAGGGGGGCACTAATAGGAACAGCGGTTTGAGGGGTCCGGTTCAAACCTGTGCAGAGAAAGCAGTCTGAGATGTTGTTGACCCTGGGCAAACTGAGAAGTTGAAGACCTTGAGGTTTCAGGGTAAGCCATGAGAAAGGACTGACATTAGGATTAGTAGTTATGTTGAGCAGGCATTGGATCTCCTTTTCCTGCTCTTCAATGGTCATGTGAACTTGAGGAACGAGTGTAAAGTCTCCAGAATCTAAGTGAAGCCCCGGGAAGCTTGGCCCCTAGCCATGTTATGACTTTGGAAAAATTAGCAAAGTTGTTAGAAACATAGCATTTAGTATTTAAAATGACTTATGTTTCCTTGGGCTGTAGTCCCATGTGATTCTGTAAAACAGTTTACTGTTGAGTGTTAACTTCTGTCTGGTAGAGATATTTCCTTTGGCTGTGTAACCTCCCAGTTTTATTTACCTTTGAGAGAACTCATAAGCATGCACCTCAAGTAATGTTTAAAAAAGAACCATTGTCTCTGTTGCTAAATGTCCATATAGGATTGAGCTTTGGTTATATTCTCCTGCCAGGTGTTTAAGACCAACTTGATCAAAACTAATCTTGTTCCTATCTATTGCTAAAAGTCAGCTGAGATTTGCCAGTGTCATTCTTGGGAACTTGTGAAAGGCCTCTTGGCTCTTGCACCAGTTGTGCCATCTGCCAAGATAGATCAGGGTCTTGCCAATCACCTGTGGCTTCACTTGGAAGCATCTGGGACACTGCCCTTCAATGATCTTCCTCTTTGCAGAATGCTCACTGGTTGGCTTTCTGTTCTCTAGGGTCCCTTGATCCCCCTGATCGGGAGGTCATGTTACCCAGAATTTTCAAGCCTGTAGAGAAGTCCCATCATCCCCTGAGTTTTGCTGACCAAACAGGGCAAGGGCCAAAATAATAACTATTTTCCTTAACCCTTTAACTATCTTAACTTTGGCATCCTTGATTTGGTGTTAAACATCCAGCAGGCCAGTTTCACCAGTCTTAAAGTGGAAATACTGTGTTACAGCTTTATAGTTACCTCTTTTATTTAATTAGGATCAATGATAGCGGTTAAAATTAGTAGTATATCTTATCTGTCCTGTAGGTGATGGTGTCTCAACTCGGGTTTCTCTGTTAGAAGTAGTACTTCTGCAAAATAGTAGTAAGTGTTTTAAAGTTTTACAAGGAAAATACAACAAGGAATTAGCAAGAGTAAATAAAGTTAATTCTACTTTGGAACCATAAGGTGAGAGACTGAGTCCTAGCTCAGGCAAGGTAGAACTCTTGTTTTATTTTTGAAGCTGATTTTTGCCTCTTAAAAATATTTTACTGGGATGTCTCCACAGTCTACCAGGGCCCAAATGGAATGGGTGGGGATTTGTGGCATGCGAGACTTATGGACAGACCACCATAACAGAGAGTGCAACCGGAAGGCCAAGGGAAATACAAGGGAACTTACCCCACTTCTGTTGGCCCAGATGAAGGGAAACAAAGCAGTGCAGGAACTTCTTGGTTTGTCTGTGGGAGAGGGTGGACCTCAACCCTGGTGGGGGAGACCCGAGGATCCCCCTGAATTTTGGCACCAAATGTAAGATCAGATGTGGGTGACCAAAAAGGAATCAAACCAAAAGCAGTTGAGCAAGCCTTTATTTGGGATGGGGTTCTGGGTGAGGTTCATTGGTCCGTCAGTGCGAGGAGCCAGGGAAGTCCCGCATGGCCCTGCCTGTGGAGCAACTTTATAGTCTAGGGTGGGCAGGGGAAGTTCGGGGGCCTAGTGTCCTTTGGGGATTGGCTGGGGACTCCATCGATTGTCGATCATCGATCATCGGGTGATTGCGAGACACCATTGGGGTTTGTCTGTCAACACCTGACAGATTGTTCCTTCTCAAGGGTGGGTTGCCTGACGCCTTGCCCCCATCCAGCTGCCTGACACCGAACTAATGCATGTCATTTGCCATGGATCCCCTTCTCCAGTGATTGGGAAATTTCCAGGCCATGTAGATTAAAATGGCAATAATGTGATGGCTGACACTGTCCTCGGGATCTGGACTCTGAAACCAGGAAGGACCTCAGTGGTCCTCTTAAAATTCATTCTTTCTCTTTCACTGCATACTGGCAATCATACAGGTTTTTCAACCTCTATGGGACTTACACAGGCGATCTTACTCTTTCTCTTCTTCTGTTCCTTGGGCAAAAGCACTTTTCTTCCTTAGAAGATGAATGCTTGTTTACGAAAGCCCCAAAGATAGAGAACTTTATTTAGCACAGCATACCCCATTCCTGGGTCAGAGGAAACATAAGTTGCTCATCCAGAAGGCACATATAAGGCATTGGTCTCTCAGTGCCTTGAGCACCCATGGTTTTGCCAAATGTGGGGTTCACCAAAACACAGTAATGACCCAGCCTTGATGTGATAATCAAGGAAGCTGCCTCCATTAATCACCACATTCAGACCCCAATACACTTACTGTCTGATCTCTCCAACCTTCTGCTGATCTCTAAGCCCTGAGTGTACATGTTGTCTTGTTCTTGGCCTGACTTCCCTCATCCCCATTCCTAAACTGTTTGCACAAGTCTTGGGTTAAATTACTCTATTTTAAGGTGTTATAATTTTGGAGAAACAGGTCACTTGTAAAAGAGGTGATGCAAGTACTGAGCCCTGTCTGAAGGCATTATTTGAGAGAACACATTTTTAGGCCCACAGGTACCAGCCCTAAAGTCCGAATTCCTTCAATCCTATAGTCGGTGAGCTAAAGACAGAAAACTCAGCCTAGGGTAGGAATACAGTTAATCTCACTTTCCCCTAAATTAGGGAGGGGGAGAAAGAGAAATCTGTTACAAATAAGCTGTAGTTGGGGATGGAATGGTGGCTCAGCAGCTGGAGTGCTTGCCTAGCATGCACAAGAACCCAGATTCAAATCCCAGCACCACATATACAATTAAGTGCTGGAGAAATAAAAGCCACATGAAAAACAAAATGAATAAAGTTGATTCCTTGATTCTTTCTCTCTCTGTCTCTCTCTCTCCCTCTCTCCTGTGGTGGGGAGAGGGGTAAGCTGCAGCTCGCAGAACAATGAGGGTTATATTCAAAACATAAAGTGGACTCCTGTTATATGAACAAATCTCTAATTTGCTGGACAAACTGGTCATCCACTTGCAAAAAGTTGAAATTAGACCCATATCTTTCTCCTTGCACAAGAATCACATAAAAACGGATCAAGGAGCTAGGTATTAAACCAGCTACCTTGCAACTGATAGAAGACAAATTAGGTCCAACACTTCAGCATTTGGGAGTAGGCAAAGACTTTCTCCACATGTCTCCAAAAGTGAAGGAAGTAAAGTAAAAAATCGGTGAATGGGATGCCATGAAACTCAAAAGCTTTTGTACTGCCAAGGAAATAATCAAAAGAGTCAAGAGGTTTCCTACGGAAATGGAGAGAATCATGGGCTATGATTCCTCTGACAAGGGTCTCATACTCAGAATCTACAAAATCCTCAAAAATCTCAACTACAAAAACACTAACAGCCCAATTAATAAATGGGCCAAAGAGCTAAATAGAAACTCCTCACCAGAAGACATTGATCAAGCCAATGAATACATGAGAAAGTGCTCTAAATCTCTAGTAATCAGAGAAATGCAAATGAAAACCACATTAAGATATCACCTCACGCCAGTCAGAATGGCAAAGATGAAGAAAATAAACAATAGATGCTGGAGGGGCTGTGGAGAGATAGGCACACTAACACCGTTGGTGGAGCTGCAGACTGGTACAACCCCTCCGGAAAGCAGTGTGGAGAATCCTCAAAAAAACTAGGGATGAGCCCACCATACAACCCTGCTATTCCACTCCTGGGAACCTTTCCAGGGGATTTAGAATCAGCACATTATAGTGACACAGCAATATCTATGTTCATAGCAGCTCAATTTACTATTGCTAGGCTATGGAAACACTGGATGAATGGATTAAAAAACTGTGGTACATTTATACCATGGAATTTTACACAGCAATTAGAAACAATGATATTGCAGCCTTTGAAGGTAAATGGATGGCTATGGAAGAAATTATGCTGAGTAAAATCAGCTTAACCCAGAGAACTAAGGGTCAATTGTCTCCACTCATCTGTGGAGGTTGGGACTAGACCCTGACCAGTGAGAAAGTTGGTCTATTATCATGTGTTAAATCCAGATAAGATGTAATGCTATACAAACATAATACTTTTTTAGAGATATTGTGGGAAGGGGAAGGGAGGGATAAGGGTGGGTAATTGAGGGGGTACTCCTGGGGGTAATTGTAATATCTAGAATCTATACACATTTTATATTTTGTTAAAAACTTGTATGGTTGTTCAAAAATTTAACAAAATAAAAAAGAACTTCAATTGACTTTGCCTCTAAACTCTGTAAAAGGGTGTTGTGTCCTCACTATTTAGAGTAATAAAATAAGAAGTTGTAAGTCCCTAAATGCACCTAGATCTTAGGGATGTTCTTTTTAGATTTTTTCTTTTATTCTCTTGAGGTCTAGGTAAAATTGCATAATAGGGTCTGGGATGCTCATACCACCAACTTGCAGAATGGAGACGAGGATGCTCATATAATTTGGGACAAGTCTGAAGGCCGGATCCCAGTGGGGATTTAAAGTGTACCACAGAGGCTACATTGGGAGAGATCTAAGTGTCCAATACTGGTGGGGATTCATATATAGTATCCTGGTGGTTCACTATGGAACACACTTAAAAGTCTGATCCTGGGTAGAGTCTCAAGAGTACCCTGAGGCATGTTTCTTTCTCTCTCCTTTTCTTGGCAAAAAATGCACGAAAAATCATTGAAGATAGGTGATTCACTATCTATCCCTGAGAAGAACTGACCACTTGGGTGTATATTCAATAATTAAAATTAGTTTAGGAAAGAGGACTCAAATAAATTTCTTTTTTTCCCTGTAATGTAACTGGGTCCTAATAGAAACTGGGGAATGGAGACTTTTTCTGTAAATGAGAAAAATGGACAGAGATATAACTATTGGGGTCTCCCTACATCCTGCAAACTGTTTGAAAAAAAAAAAAACAACAACAAAGGCTAATTAGGCAGTCTTTGTCTCTGAAGTCTGCCTTTCTTAGGAACAAAATATAGTCTGTTCTTTCTTTTAGGAGTCCCATTTTGCTCTCCCATGTAAGTGGTGGAAAATCCTTAGGGAGAATGCCAGGCACCCTGAAAACCAGCAAATGAACCAGGGATTGAACTCAGGAGAGCTTAACCACCTGGCCACATCCACAACCCTTTTTATTTTTTGAGATTGGATCTTGCTACATTGCTTACGGCCTCACTAAATTGCTGAGGTCGATTTTTGCTCCTGCAGTTCTCCTGCATCAGCCCTAAGTTGCTTAGGGCTTTGCTACATTGTTGAGGCTGGGTTTGAACTTGTGTTCCTTCTGCCTCAGATTCCCAAGCCTCTGTGCCAGGCTATCCTCCAGTTTTTTTGGGAGTTCGAGGAAGTTTCCAAAGAGCTACCCAAGTTGAAGTTGTGACTTTTGACTGGCAAGTGTAGGAGCTGCTTGGGTCACCTTCAAGAGAGATTGAAGATGGTTAACTGCAGGAAAGCTGCTGCTTATTTGGCTCCATAACTGGAGGGAAAAAATCCAGGACAGCTCCACTGCTATGAGGTGCATTTTGGGGAAAATCGTAACTGGAACACAGTGCTAGTTAGGGGAGATTTTTGGAAGATCAGAGATTTAGGTGCAGCAAGTGGAAAAGGATTATCTGTCCCAGGTGGGACATGCCAGCGGCTGCTGTGACTGCCTTTGCTCCAGATCAACAAAGGAGTGTGGGAGGAGCCGAATCATAACACGCAGTCCTATCTACTGCAGAAAAGCAGAGTGCTATAAAGAACCATGCATTGGGCTCGACTAGAGACACCCCTACTGCGTAAGGAGAGAACAGTGTCTCTCAGGTGCCTGCAAAAGGAAAAATCAGGAGTTTTTGGAAGAGACTGCCCAGCAGGATTGAGTTAGCAGTTCAGAGTTGGCTACTCCGCAATTGTGCAAGGAGCCAGCCACAGTTCAGAGGCTGAACCTGGAAGAGGAGGTGTGGGAGAGACCCAGTCCACACGTAGGGGATTCAGGTCTATGGAGTACAGGGGAACCTCCCTCAGCCCTGTACACCCCCACCAGCAGCTGGAAGGCTCATATGATAAGCTAAGTTGGGACATGAGCACTAAGAGACCTCAGTCTGAGTTCAAAAAGCCTGGAGGGACCAGGAGTGCAACCAGCAGAGGGAGTATTGAAAGCATCTCAACCACTTGTGCATAAAAGCCGTAAGACTCCTGAGTTTCAGATTCCCGGAGAGGCTGGCAAAGACCAACCCTAGGGCATTCCTTAATCTGATCTCTTTTCAGAAATCTCTACCCAGAAAGCACAGGAGTCAGGACATCCAGTGCTCTACTTGAGATCACATAATTCCATAAGACTGAGAGACCCTGCCAACAAAACTCAGGCAGACAGTAAACATCTGCTATCAATGTGTAGAGAGACAACCTCAGTGGTCATAGTTCCAAGTTTTCATTAAGAATTTAAAATTTTTTTTTTCTTTCCAGTTTTTGACGTGTATTTGACAGCCAACTGGAGAAGGTGATTGGTTCATGAACATATAAAAGTCCTAGCTGGGTTTTCTTTGTGTGATTTTTGTTTTTTTGGTTTTTCATTTTGTCTTTGTCGGGGCTTTTTCAGTTGTCTTTTCCTGTCTTTTTTATGTTATCTTCTTCTTGTTCCTCCTCCTCCTCCTCCTTCTCTTTTTCCCTTTTGTTCCTTCTGTCTATACTTCCTTCATTCCTGACCATTTTCTTCAATGTAAATGTCTACCCTTGTCCTGCCTGCTGAGGGGTGGAATTTTGATCAGTTCATTTAGAATTTGAATTATATTGTGCCTCACTTGCAAAATTTTCCTGTGCTTGCTTCTACCCTTTCTTATGCTATCACCCAAATCCTATTAATATCTCTTTCACCCTTCCTCTATTTTGCTGCCTTTGTCTCATCTTCCTTCGGGTTGTTTTTTCTTTTTTCTCCAGCAAATCTTTCACCTTCTCTACTTTCTCTCTGTTCACACTTGGACAATACAACCTCCTCTCTCACTTCCTCTTACATTCTCTCTCAGGCTTCTAATTAGTTTATATCACTTAACCCCCCCCCATCATTAGTGCTGTGTAACCATTACTACCATGAATGCCAAACTCATTAACTACTGTATGCTTTGAAGTCTGACATAGGTGATAGTTAAATGCTATTGTCACCGAAAGTAATGATTAATAGTACATTCGTTTCATAGGTGGACTATAACTGTGATATAGTTGGTAGTAAATAACCAATTTATTACCATTTATTGAATGCATTGGTCGTTCATATTGATGATCTCCTATTAGCTCATGAGGAGCTGGAAATCTTAAGGGACATTAATAGATCACAGGTTAGGGATTTGACTTCTGAACTCAACTTTCCCAACACCACCCCAACTCTAGTAAGGGACAGGACAAAACTCCCAATGCAATAGCAAAGACCCAAAGAGAAACAACCAGATAGAGATCTCAGGACAAGAATTTGCTTCAATTCAAGGAGTGCAAAGAAGCCTGAGCACAACCTACCCCACACCCATGCATGCCCAGGACTCTGGTCCTGCTGTAACAGGAACGCTGGACACCTCCAAAGATCTCACATTCAGACAACATCCAGCTGTCACCCACACATGCCAAGTCCATATATATATTGGGCCCATCCCACCACCAAGGATCCCAGATCTCAGTGCAGCACATATTTTGATCTATTCTGGCCCACCCCACACCACTGGGACCCTAGCACTCAGTGGCACACTCCTACCGCTTAGCTTCAACAATGCAGTGGGCGGCCCAGCAGCCCCACAAGGGGCAAAGTCCAAGTCCTGGAACCTAGATCCAAAAGGGGCAACAAAACAAGGCTCCAGGCAGAAATACCTTTCTGGAAGAAAGTTGTCATCAGAGAGGTAGTGTCTGACCCAACCCTTGAGGTGTAAGGAAGAAGTACCCAGAGACTTGTCTTGCTTCCACACAGGGAACCCCAATTCAAAGATCCAGAAGCTTTTCAGAGATGATGAATCAAACTAGAAGAGGTTCACCTCAAACCCACAACTCCCCTAGAAAGGAGCCTGCTGGCCAGGGAGTAGGAGAAAAATCTAGAACAAATTATCAATGATCTGATAACTAAAAGGAACAATGAACTAAAAGAAGATTTAATGAAGGGACTCAGAAAACTCAAGAGTTGAGACACTTTATTATAAAAGAAATGGACATACTCAAAAAGGAACAGAGCTAAAATCTGTACTCAATGACATGAGAGGAACCATGGAAGGGTTTAATAATAGACTAACTTCTGTAAAAAAAAAAAATAGAACCTCAGCTGTTGAAGAAAGAACTTCTGACAATGAGGACAGGCTGAACAAGCTTGAGCACATGGATGACAAAAAAAATAACTCACAAAACAGGAACAGAATTTTTTAAATGTCTGGGATGAAGTGAGAAGAAACAATAGAAGAGTAATTGGGATACAGGAAGAAATCAAAATATAAACAAATGGTATAAGGAATATTCTCAAGGAAATAAAGAAAATTTTGCCCATATAAAAAGTCAGATATGCTCATCCAGGAAGCTTACAGGATATCCAGTAGGCCTACTCAAATGAAAAGCTGACCAAGACACATCATATTCAAAATGTACAATAGGGAAATCAAGGAAAGAATATTAAAAGCTGCAAGGGAGAAACGTCAAATCACATTCAGAGCCAAACCAATAAGATCACATCTGACTTTTCAGCTCTGACTCTGGAAGCAAGAAGATTATGGAAGGAGAACTTTCAACATCTGAATGACCACAACATGCAGACAAGAACATTATATCAGGCAAAAATCAGCTTCAAATTTAAGGGGGAAATAAGTTTTCATGATATGATCAAACTTGCAGCATTCATGAACAGAAAACAATCCTCTAATCCTCCAGATAGAATAAAAGTATGGTTGTGGTTCATAGTCATTGTTTCATTAGTAGGTTCTGTGCTGTCTTGGTTGGATATTGATAGCATGTTCTTTTATTGAATTTCCTCTGTGGGTTTTGAGTAGTATTTGCTTGTTTTTCTAACACTGTGAATGGTCTCAATTCATCACTCAAAAGACACAGATTAGTAGATTGGATCAAAAAGAAAAATCCAACAATATGCTCATTTATAAGAGACACATCTTACAGCCAATGACATCCACAGATTGAGGAAGAAAGGATGGGAAAAAAACCCATCATGCGTACAGCCCAAGAAAGCAAGCTGGTGTTGCAATACTTATATCTGACAAAGTAGATTGCAAACATAAACTAAACAGACGAGACAAGGCCACTATATATAAGCAAAAGAAACATTACAACAGGAAGATATAACCACAGTAAATATATACTCTCCAAACAATGATGTTCCCAATTATGTGAATAAATTACTCCATGACATTAAACCACTGGTGGACCTCAACACAGGAATACTGGGAGACTTCAACACTCCTCTGTCACCAATAGACAGACCTTCACAGCAAAAAACAAATCTGCAACCTAAACAACTTCATAAATCAAATGGACTTACCAGACATCTATAGAATATTCCACCCCAAATCAGTTAAATACACCTTCTTCTCAGCAGGACATGGATCCTACTCCAAAATAGACCATATTCTAGTTGACAAAGGAAGTCTCAGAAAATATAAAAAAGATATTATTCCATGTATCCTATCAGACAGTAACACCATGACCTTAGCAATTAACAGCAAGAATCATAACAGAAAATGCACATATACATGGAGATTGAATAATACCCTATTAAATGAGGAATGGATCCAAGAAGACATGAGAGCAGAAATCAAGAAATTCTTGGAAGAGAAGAAGGCAGACACAACATATCGAAACCTCTGGGACAGCATGAAAGCATTCTTAAGGGCAAATTTTATAGCACTGAGTGCCCACATTAAAAATCAGAGGTCCTGGGGTTAGAGCGGTGGATCAGCAGTTACAGTGCTTGCCTGGTGTGCATGAGTATATGAGTTTGAATCCCAGCACCACGTAAACAATGAGGTTTCAGATCAATGAAAGCCACATGAAAAACTAAATAAAAATTATTTCTCTTTCTCTCACTGTCTCACTTAAAAAGAGAGATCCCAAATAGATAAGCTTATGCTCCACCTCAAATCCCTACAAAGGAAGAACAATCTAATCTCAAAGCCAGCAGAAGACAGGAAATAATCAATATTAGAGCTGAAATCAATGAAATTGAGAACAACAACAAAAACTGAAAATGAATCGATGAAACAAAGAGCTGGTACTTCAAAAACATAAAATTGATACAGCCCTAGCCAATCTGACTAAAAGAAGGAGGGAAATGAAGCAAATCAATAAAATCACCAATGTAAAGGGAGCAATCACTACTGACCCCATGGAAATCCAACAGATTATAAGAACATATTTTGAAAAATTACACTCCTCTAAATTAGATAATCTAGAAGTCATGGGCAAATTTCTAGACATATCCCTAAATTGACACAGGATGATACTGAAATCCTAAGCAGCCTGATAACAGGCACTGAAATCCATACAGCAATTAAAAGCCTACCAAAGAAGAAAAGCCCTGGACCTGATGGATTTCCCACTGAGTTTTACCACACCTATGAGGAGGAACTAACGCTTCTCCTTATTAAGCTATTCCAAGAAATTGAAAAGGAGGGAATTCTACCAAACACTTTTTAATGAGACAACCATAACCCTGATACCAAAACCTAACAAAGACACATCAAAAAAAAAGAAAACTGCAGATCAATATCCCTGATGAATCCTTAATAAGGTTCTAGAAACTGTATTCAAAAACACATCAAGAAGATAATTCATCATGATCAAGTGGGTTTCATTCTAGGTATGTAAGGCTGGTTCAACATACTTAATAAATGTAATTCATCACTTAAACAGAATTAAGGACAAAAACCTTATCATCTCAAATGATGCAGAAAAGGTCTTTGATAAAATTCAGCACCCATTTATGCCCAAAACTCTAGACAAGATTGGGATCAAAGATAGGGATCTAAACTATGTAAAGACCATATATGACAAACCCTCAGCTAGTATATACTAAACGGAGAAAAGTTGAAAGTATTTCCAGTAAACTTGGGAACATGAAAAGGCTCTCCACTCTCCCTACTTTTATTCAATATGTTTCTTGAGACCCTAGCTGGAGCAATCAGGCAAGAGAAGGAAATCTAAGAGGTAAGAATAGGAAGAGAGGAAGTCAAACTATCCCTTTTTGCTGATGACATAGTTCCATATCTAGAAGATTTTATAAATTCCACCAGACAACTGCTTGAGCTTATAAACAGATTTAGCAAAGTGGAAATGCTACAAGATCAATGTCCATAAATCAATAGCTTTCCTATACACTAACAATAATAGGGCAGAAGAAGAAATCAGGAAATCAGTCCCATTCACAATATCCTCAAAAAGAATAAAATACTTGGGAATTAATCTAACAAGGGAAGTAAAAGATCTCTACAATGGAAATTATTGGACACTGAAGAAAGAAATCCAAGAATACCTGAGAAATGGAAAGATATTCTATGCTTTTGGTTAGGCAGAATTAATATAATTAAAATGGCCATTCTGCCAAAAGCACTATACAGATTCAATGCAATCCCCATCAAGATTTCAATGTTACTTTTTTTTTTAAAGAGAGGGACAGTGAGAGAGAGAAAGAGAAAGTTAATTTTATTTAGTTTTTCAAGTGGCATTTGTTGCTCTGAGAC
>PVKS010036441.1:0-19360 GCA_004027875.1 Aplodontia rufa | reverse complement strand
CTACACCTCCAAGTTCCCTAGGTGGTGATGTTTATCTGCTACACAAATTCTTTGGTGGGACACTAAAGAATTTAGGGGAGCTCTGTTGTATTTGAGAAGGGTCAACCGTGGATTTCCTTGTAGGGTGGCTGACTGGACCATTTGGGGGGAAATAGCCTCATGTCAATGTCTTTAGTTCTCTTCTTTTGGTCTGTCCAGATTTCCTGTAGAACACTTTGAATCTCCCCAGGTACAGAGGAGCCAAGGAGGTTGTCACTAGGAGGTCCTAATGTGTGTATGTGAGGTTGCATTTAATCTCTATTTTCTGAATGCTATCTTTGCAAAGTATTTTGAGTCACATCTCCCAGTTCAAAACCTGTCTCTTTTGTCTTTCCAGAAAATAGAACTCTAATCTTTTTTTGGGACTTCCCCATGACAATCTGGGGCCTTTGCCATTTCTTGAGAAGCTGAAAACCACCTTGCTCTCAGCGTCATCTGTACTCTGGCTTTTGGTAGCACCTGAAAGGGAAAATTCCTGAGGTTTTTACAATATTAGGTTGTTTCTCTGGTTTCTCACTGATGACCTAGAATACACTTTTCCTTGAACTGTTAAGTTAGTTAGTACTTGTTCTTCTGTTTTTGACTTTCAAGGCTCTTGCTAAGGAATTTAGAGAACTCCTATTCTCTCTATTTTTGTGGGTTAATCCCTTAAAATTATTTTTGCTGTTGTTTTAATGGAATTTTTGGACAAGTCTGAGGCAAATGCAAGTGGTTAATCTTACTATGAAAATTTCTGAAATTAATTTTTATCTTCCTTTATTTTATAATACTTCTATATTTTTCATAGATGCATTTCCCCTGATACCAGCACAATACCCCTAAGTTTAAAAAAAATCAGTAAAATTAGAAATATGATCTGCATTCATTTTTGTACGAGCCAACTTTTATCTTTGGTCATGTATTTGCTCTAGTAAAGCTGAGCCATTTTCTACTGAGGCTAAGATATTGCAAAATCCTTCCCTATTCAAACAAATATGCAGAAGGATTGTGATTGAGCAACGACAGTAATTAAAACAATGCAAACAGGTAAGGTGCTGTTTTATGTAATCTATTTTATTTTATTTTCTCAAGCACTCCATGAATATCACACACATTTTGCAAACAAGCAAGCTGAGGGCCGTAGAAGTGTGATCTGACTAAAGATGCGCAGCTAAGAAATCATGGGGTGGGGCTGGAGCGGTGGCTCAGCGGTTTCAACGCTTGCCTGGCAAGCATAAGGACCCGGGTTCAAAACCCAGCACCACGTACACAACTGAGTGTTGGAGCAACTAAGGCCATGTGAAAAACTAAATAAAGTTGTTTCTCTCTTTCCCTGTCTCTCTCACTGTCCCTCTCTTTTTATTTAAAAAAAAAAAAAATGTCAAACCAAGACACTTTCTCAAGTTCCCACGGTCCACAGACCATGCTTGGCATTTTTCCCCACAGGGCCAATGAGGGCATGTGCTGCACACACATCAGATTTAAATGTTCTGAACTTGCTTTTCTGAGATGAGAATAAATAAGGTAACTCCAGAACTAGGGTCCAGGTGGATCCTGGAACCTGGAACTGGGGTAACAAGACAAACACAAGCTGAGAGGCCCAGAGACTGAACGGGGAAGAAAGCTTCCTGGCTGGAGCCGTAAACATCAAGCAGATAGCTGGTGAAGACTCAGGCTAAGTTCCAGGAATGACGACAGCAAGCTCGAAGTTCCGCATGCTGACCTGCTGCCTCCCTGGGCCTGAAATACAAATTGTGTTCACATCCCGACTCCCAATACTTCAGGCTGTGACTACAGTCAGAGAGGGAGTCTTTTTTTAAAATTGGTTTGACATAGTCTTACATATCAAGAGGAATTGTTGTTACATGTTGGTGCGTACAGAGGTATTGACAAAGTAAGTTACGCCTGATCTTAGTTCCGAATCTCCCCCTTCCTCCATTCCCCAATTTCATGTCTCCTCTGTAAACCGCCCATGTTATAGATAGAAATGAACATATCCATGTATATTAAGTATTGAAATTTCTGTGCTTATATGTCTGCCTGAGTATTAGTTTGGCTTCTCATGGGAGTCGAGTGTACCCAGGTATATTGATTACTACCCCCCTTCTCTCCCATCCCTCCCTTCTCCCCCCACTTTCATAGTTAAGGTTCACTCTGCTTATATGATACTTCAACTTTGGTGGGTTTGTTAATTGAACTTAGCTAACTTTCATCCTATCTTGGGTTTTACTCTAACTTTCACGTATGAGAGATAACATTTGGCCCTTAAGTTTCTGAGTTTGGGATATTTCACTCAGCATGATCTTTTCTATTTCCACCCTAATTAGCTGCAAATGCCATGATATCATTCTTTCTAATAGCAGAGTACAACTCTGCTGTATATATTTGTATCACAGTTTTTTAATCCATTCATCCGGTGAGAGGCATCTAGGTTGGTTCCATACTTTAACTATTGTAAAATGAGCAGGTATAAACATTGATGTACTGTGTGTCTGTGGTATGCCAATTCTAGCTCTTCGGGGAAAATACCCAGGAGTGGGATAGCTGGGTCATATGGTTGTTCCATCTCTAATTTCTTGAGGAGACTCCACACTGCTTTCCAGAGTGGCTGTTTGCAATCCCACCAACAGTGTGTTAGTGTTCCTGTCTCCCCACAACTCCCCAACATCTGTTACTATTCATATTCTTCATTTTTGCCACTCTGACTGGAGTGAGGAGGGATCTCAGTGAGTTTTGATTTGCATTTCAGAGAAGTGGCTAAGGTAAAATGTCATTAGGGCAGAGTTGAACCCAAAGTGATTGGCATCCCTATATAAGAGGAGATTAAGACACGTACACATGTACACACACACACACACACACACACACACACAGAAGATGATGTGAATGCCACGGGAAGAAGACGGCCATGGATGAGCCAAGGAGAGAGTGATGAAACAGATCGTCACTCTCAGTCCTTGAAGGAACCAACCCTCTGACCCCTTGCTCGCAGGCTTCTGGCCTCCAGAACTAGACTGCCAGTGTGGGTGCTTTGTGACAGCAGCTCTAATAAACGATCACAGGGTCCCAACACTCACTGAAGCTAAAGGACTCAGAGGTGCCAATTCCATGCTCATCTCCAGTCCCATTTGTTGGTGGAGGCTCAGAAAATGCAGCATCACCCTCCAAGAGAGCTTATAATCAGCCTGGAGGGCCGAGGCGTAAGAATCTCGACATTGAAATCCTAGCGGCAGCACCCAGTGCTGCCCAGCCTTCCACCTCGCAGGAGGCAGAACTCCCCTCCCTGACACCAGCAGCCACCCACAGTCTGGCTTCTCGGCCTCCTCGGCCTAACCCAGGCTCTAGTATTGCAAAGCTCTGGGCCCACAAAGCTCCCATCCGTCTCACATCCCTGGCTGTGTACTCCCAGAGTTGCTGACGGCCCCTCTACCTCTGTACGAAGCACACCTGCCTGGAAACCTCCAGCTGGGTCTCCAGAATTCTGTTTCAATGAGACTCTGTGTGGGAATCATTCTCTGGCCATGCTGAGACGGGCTCAGGCATCCCCTCTCACTCTTCCCACCTTTGGAATGACATCTGGGTTGATCAGACTCCCGGCCACGCTGTGCATTCTCATCAGGCAAGGGCAGTGTCCCCTGAATCTCGAGCAGCAGTGACTCTGCTTGCTGCCAGAGAACAAGACGTGCACTTCACCCCTCCCCATCTTGCAACACGCAATGAGCATCTCTGCGTTCTTTGATGCGCACAAGAGCAGTGTTTTAAAACAGGGAGAAAACAAATTGGGAAACTAGAAACACTAGCAAAGTATCATCCCTCCAGGCCTGGGACTCAGTGGGCTTGCATGGGGAGGAGCTGGAGGTAAGCACAGGCGGGTAGCCTCCACGGTGGCTGTCACCGAAGTGGTGCCCGAGATCCCCAAGACCTTTCAGGGCGCCCAGGAGTTTGGAGCTGTCCAGTATGGTGATAGCAGCTTATCCTTTTCCTATCCCCACTCCAGCTCTCACCACCAGGCTTTCCAGTTATCTTTTGCAGTGAGAATGCTGGAACGGATGCTCTGGAAGCATCTTGGAGCAGGCATGTGGGAAAAGACAGCTTAGTCACAGATCCCGCCCCACCCCACCCAGAACATACCCAAATTCCTCAGTGCAGAAAACATCACACACCAAAGGGCAATGGGGCCGGTCAGTGTGACTATGTCTAAGCAAACAGAATCCAACTAAAGTGCAGTTGAGAACTTCATCTTACACCCTCAACTACAATAAATTCATTATGCTTTGCTAGCTAAGCATTTTTTAAAGAAAACTTAGGAAAGTAGGAGTTAGTCTTTACAGAAAAGGGCATCCTAAGCATTTAAACAACGGAAAACAACAAAATGAAAATAATTGGTACGCTTGAATGACGCAAAAAATAGACAACACACACTAGACGGCAAATATGAAAGCAGAAAGCTAGAAACACACTGAGTACTAAACAAAATCAACGTTCCCAATACGTAAAGAGCACCAGTCACCAGGAAAAACCCAAATACTGTATCTTTAAAATGGGAAAATGACTAAGGGGAAAATTCATGCTATTACCACAAATGGTCAATGCATGTGGAAAGAGGTTCAGCCTCACCTATTGGCAGAACAGGGCCATGTTTTACGTCAGTGTAGGCAGGATTTTAGATGACACTTTTTAATCTGCTAAGGGTACAGTAAAAAGGGCACATATTTTTTCAATTGGAAGAAAATTTTGGAAATATATGTAAAGAGCCTTCAAAAAGACCTAAAATCCAAAGAAGTGATCTTAAGAAAGAGAGATACTAAGCTTATCATACATGGAAGGCTCTCTTTGGCATTATTGACCATTTCAAACCTGGGCAATGCTCAGTGACTCTGAGCCTCAACTCCTGGACTGAAAACAGAAAACACTAACCTGGGGGGCGTGTGAATTGCATACGAAAAGCACCTGCAGAGAGCTTGGCAAGCCCAGCTCTCTTAATACACAATTGTTCTTGCCATCTTTGTTGTTCCTGGAGGATTCTGAGAGCAACTTCTCCCTGCTGAGTCATGTTGCGCCTCTTGCCAACGCCACCTGCTCTCCACGGGACACTTGCCGCTGCCCAGCAGGCCAGGTTGGAGCAATTTCCACCCAAATATTGACGACTGCAAGAGTTCAGGCATTGGAAAATACATGCACAAAACATTCACTTATTAACACTATTCCCAGGAGGTGGTGGGTAATTGAAAAGGTCTTTTTTTTTTTAATCAACAGATATTTGTGATCATTATTGCTGATTTCCAGTGTCCAGTACATGTGGTAAAGTAGTTTTTGTGGGTATTATGTATTCAAGTGTGAGAAATATAGAGGATACAATATATGTACTTACGTGCACACACATATAACATATGCAATAGATACAGATGTGAGAAATATAGAGGATACAATATACGCACATATATACACACACATAAAACATGTAATAGATATAGATGTGAGAAATATAGAGGATATAATATATGCTCATACATACACACATATATGTAATAGATATAGACCTACACATAACAATACCTATTGCATAATAATCATACATAATAAATGGATTCTTTATAAACAGAGGCTAGATATGAGTAAATGAGAGAAATTGCTCAATTTATAAACGAATCCATGATCCAGTCTAAGACTCAACCTTACGTAGTAGTTAGAATGCAATTAATTGGACACTCAGAAGCACAATTTGTGTTCAGTATCTCAGGGGAATGTGCATTTCATTATATGAGGCACACAGAGAAAATATTTCATGTTTATTCACACTTGAAAGTCATAGTTATTAATTCCCACTAATCTTCCAACATGAACTCTGAAATGCCAACACATACCTGGAAATGACTTGCAAGTCTGACCATGAAGAATGTGACCACAGGCAGATGACCTCAGGGAGATCAACTTTTAAAAAATTCATTCAAATAACGGAATCTTAAAAATTAACATTATCAGGGTACTTAAAAAGTTCCACAGCAATGATGACTCTGAAAATTGGACAAATAAATACAGCGAGTTTCAGGACCATGTCTGCTCACAGAGGAATTCAAAAGGAAACTTGGTTTGAATGGAAGGTATTTGAGTAAAGACACTGATTTTCAGTGCAGAAGTAAGGCTTTGCTCAGATGATTTTTTTTCTTAATTTTACAAACTCACAGGCACTGCTCTGCCCTGCGGACACCTGAATCATTTATTGGTGCACCAGCTTTCCAGGGTGGACGAAAGTTGTTCTGTCTCCATGTTCTTCCCCTTCTGCTGGACTTTCAATAGACTTTTCTTGTGTGAGTAACTTCTAGAAAATCTGCATTAACTTATCTCTAAAAGAATGTCATCTCAGCCTCCATGGCACCAAAATACTCACCCCTCCCAATGCCCACTAAAATTCTCCCTGTGCTGTCTAAACCATGGGAAAGCCCAGCTTCTGCCCCTCAGCCCAACTTGGGGATGGAGTCTCTGCCTCCTGACTTGGCCTCAGTCTCTCTCTAACCCAGTCCTTCCTGCTGCTCTGTTGGGAAATGAGGTAGGCCACTCCTCTGGGTGACAGAGAGCCAGGGACAAAGGTCGAGGGGAAATAAGAGGACTCTAAAATAAGAACAGAGGTAAACACTCCTCGCTCCCAGCCTCGGCCCACCAGTAAGCACACGCTCACCACGCTGCTCCCTTTGAAGATTCTGCACAAGTTTCATGAGCCAGTATCTCACAAACATCTGCCTTCATTATAATTATATTTCTATTTCAGCTGCACCAAGCTATTTACAGAGAAGCCTGTTCATAAAGAGCTTTATAATTAAGCAAACAGAAATATCTTTTTATAGGATGCAGATCTAGGGGTGATAATCACACACAAAATACACAGCAACAGTTGCAAATAGAGTGTTTAACGCTAGTTATATAGTTAGTGATGTGCTCAATAAAGCCTGACATGTCTTTGTTCCTAAATACGAGAAAATATGGTCTTTGCTACACAGCAGTGTAAACTGTCGTCTTCTTCTTCTTCTCTCTCTCTCTTTTTTTTTTTTTAAGAAAAGGCCGTATTTTTCAGGGTGGGTTCTTTACGTATCTATGTGTGCATTTTACACAACAACAGAGTTACAGCACATATCCTTTGACTTGGTAGGGTTTGAAATCTGCCTGGTATTTGAGGAGAGAGCTAATTCTAAATATAAGCAGCAATGTATGACCACTCAGAGCATGACAGATTAAATTAGTAGATAGTAGAAATCACCGGATGGGACTATGGAAGGAGCTGTCAGACAAAAGGAAACATGAATAGCAATTCCAGCATGGAGAAAATACCCCATGTTCCAGTTATAATCCACCCAAGCCCCCAGGCGTCCTCCAGGAAGGTCCACCTTTGTACTTACATATTTCAAGAACCCTTACCAATCCCTGTCCCTTTCAAATGGTTATTTGTTGAAAATATTTGCTTTATCATTTGGTGGGACTTCTTGACCATCCAGAAGTTATGCAATCCCAGAGACTTCAGAGGGGAACAGTCGTTGTTTGCTAAGATTGAGCCTTGGCGTAGAAAGTTGCACACTCATCATGTCACACTTTGTTCCAAGAGCTGTGTGTCCAAGCTCCTGAGACTGTGCGTGGAGCACTGCTCTTAAGAAATGATCTGGCTAACGGAGAGACACACACGGAAAATGTGCCAGTCTTAACATACTGGTGCCCTTCCACCTGATAAAGCCAATCATGTGGATATACAGGAACAAAAAGTGTAAACAAAACAGCGACTGTCTGCAAAATTATTTACACCGTTATTTATTATATCGCAAAATACAAATAGATTGCCATCGAATTATCGACTCTAGGGGAATACCGAAATAATTACGGAATTCAATGGGATATTTACAACCACGACAAATGAGTCATCAAAAAATTGATAACAGCTTGGAATAATGTTTTCTATATAATATTAAAGGGCAAAATCACAATATAATTGCAACAATGCACAAAAGAAAATACAAAAAGTGGGAGTAACTGTATGAAGATGTCAACGGTGGTTAAATTCAAGATGGGTATAAGTGATTTTTAACTCATGCTATTTACTAAGTGTACTCTCTGCATTTTCTATAATAAATATCTACTATTTCAGATTCAATAAAGGCCATTTTTACCAAGATGACTGACCTTGATATCCATAGTAATGATGCTGCGTTTTGGAAGTCTTACCTCATCTTTTCAGAGTCCCAGCCCAGACATTTTCTATTAATTACGGGTAGCTGTGTCCCAGGTCCAATTTCAGCTCAGTCTTCCAGAATAGACACAGCAAGGATTCCAAGGGTTGAGAGCAGGTGTCCCAAGCACAGTGCTGCCTCTTCTTTAAGAAAAATGCCGGCTCTGCTGGGAAAGGCCGTGGGCTCTCTGGATTGCAGTCCTCGGTCTGCTGGTTTTCCAGGTTTCTCCCAGATCTGGGTCTGTGTGTTTCTTACTTTCCCCTGGTTTCCTTTAAGCTTCTGCATCTCCTTAGTCAGCCTGCATATCCTGTCTAGGCTTTTCTTTCTCCATTGCACTGATGGAGGAACAATGGACATCTATTGAGCTTGTGCAACATACCAGCTAATTTTGTGAAATCTGTTCATTTTTCACAGTGCCATGAGAAGTGAGTGCAATTTCAAAGTTTTTAAAGATCAGTAAACAAAGCCAAAAGGACTTTACTCCAATCATCCTGCTCTCAGGGCTAATGTGAAAATTCAAAGTTCTGGTCAATCTGAATTTTGAATCTATTCTTCCCCCGCCTGTGTTACATCCTTGCTCTGACACTGAAGTCCAAGGCCCACTGCAGGGGGATTTTGTGAACTTCAAAACCTAGAGCACACTGCCCAAGTCCATGTAACCCAAAGGATATTGTCACCCACAAATGTGCCCCGTCAGCTCGCCTACCTCCAAAAATAGTTCTGACATCTTAAAAACATCAAGTGGGAAAAGCATAAAAGAATGCCAAGACAGTCTAAAAGAACTGTTAATTAGGGCTACAGTGGTGGCTCAGCAGTTCAGCGCTTGCCTGGCATGCACAAGGATCCGCGTTCAAACCCCAACACCATGTATGCAACAATGTGTTAGAGCAACGAAACCACATGAAAAACTAAATAAAATTGATTCTGTCTTTCCCTCTCTCTCACCATCCTTCTATCTTAAAAAAAAAAAAAAAAAAAAAACAAGGAAGAACCATTGATTGGCATTAATTGACTCTACTTGACGCCTGACTGCCCAGCCATCGGGAGAACCTGAATTCTTTAAGCTTTCTGAACACTGTGAAGAGCTACTTCCTTTTGGTTTTGTTGAACTTGCTGAGCTTTTGTTGATGGCATGTGCTGTAGTAGCTGTTGTCCAGGATTTCCTGAGCTATTGGCCTTCTGCTTCCCTGCCTTCCATGGGGCTGTGGGCCGGGAGCGTGCTCCCTCAGTGTCCCAGACCAGGGTGCATCCAGGCCTGGTGACAGAGGACCTCTGCAGACAAGGAGGCCCTGAGCCCGGGAGGGCCCTATGCTTGGTTTCACGCTCATCTGTCACCCTTTTTAATTCCTGCTGATTTAAAAGCAAGAGTCCCGCATTTTCATTTTGCACTTATCTCTGAAAATTGCATGATCAGACTTGACTGTTGGTCAGTGAACCTCCCACTCAGAGCTGGTCGGGATTCCTCCCCAGCCACCCCTCTCTTGGGTCCTCCTGAGGGTCTCTGGAATACTCCCCCTGCGGCTCCCTTGCTGCGCTGCTGTTACCAGTGGCTCCTCTGCTCTCCCCTGGAACAGTCCCCCAGCACACATCTCAACCCAGGCTGCTGCTTCACATCCTCTCTTTGGCTTCTCGAATGTTCCAGAAAGCAGAACCCTCGTGTTTCTATGCAGACCTTGGCTTCTGTCTGCTCTTTTACAGTTTGCACCATACTCAAACCCTCAGCTATCATCTCTAGGTGGCCAAATTTTTTAAATACTGTGTTTTTCATGACCTTCCTGTCCACTTCAGCCCTGAAGTTCCAGGACTGATTGCTTTACTCTTACTTTCCCTCAGAAACTCAAAGTCACAAATATAAAATCTGACTCATTGCACTCCTTAAATCCGCTCTTCTTGAGTGCCTCTTTCTTTGGTCAAGGAGACTCATTCCATGAGAGACTTTTATTTCAGTATAATTTCTGAAAACTTTCCTAGGGTCACTTCCTCAATCAGTTGCTTAGTTCACACAATAAATCCATATATCCTTCCAGAATCAGATACACACAGTCGGGTTTGGAACACGAAGCCTGAGAGTCTATTCCAAAGGATATTGGCAGGTCAGAGAGATTTTTACCTCTGTTCACACAAGGGCAGGACTGGCCGCATATTGTTCCTGGCCAATCCATGTACGCTTCCTCATCAGCCTTATTTCATTAGCACTTGAATCCGGCAGTAAGTACCGATGTGTCCACAACTGAAAAGCAGGAAGATGAAGGCGTTGAGGTGTGACCCATGTGCAGCTTCCATTCCAGACCACTTCGTTGGGAACAACTGAAACCCTGGCCCTCCTGCTCACATGCATCTGTTTCATTTAGACGTGTTCCTCAAAAAGTGTATACACGAGTGGTGGCCAAAGGCTGGGAGTGGTGGAGGCGACGCAGGACTTGGGGCCACGGCCAGGCTAGGCCACCCCGGTGATATCGGGCTACACATACCACCCAGGTGCGCCCCCACTGTCCCAGACTGGAGCCTCATCGTTCTCAAGGACTTTGTCTGTGGAAAGGGGAAATGTACTAAGCAAGGTCCATCTGAGCCCACGAGACACATTTTGGAGATGACAAATGGGAAGAGCTTGAAGAGGCAAACCCACTTTCCTTTAAAGAGTGCCTCAAAACCAAGAACCTTGGTCTGTCAGAAGAGGACACAGCCAGCAGAATTTATCCAAAAAAAGCCTCAGGGCACTCATTGGGACTGGACCACAGCTCTCCCACCCCCCAGACTGTGGGGTATGGCCTGGGATATCAGCAGCCGTTTTTGAAGACCCAACAGGGGCTAGTGACATCCTGGACGAGGAAGATGAGGACGATGGGCAGAATGGGGCCTATCTGCCCTCTGCCATGGAGAAGACTCACTCCTCCAGGGCCACGGCCTTCATGTCACCCTGTGGCACGTACCTTTCCTTTTCCTCCACCCCGTAGGAGCTGGCGGGGCCTGGTTCTCTGCCCTCTGGACACTGAGTGACGCAGATTCGCACATCTCCCCGGCATCTCCGGCGGGGAGTCCTAGGGCAGATTTCAGGTCTCACGGGGAGCAGCGCACATGGGGAGTCTCCGGGAGAGACAACTGCGAAGCACTGAAAGATGAAAATTCTCAGCTACGACGAAAGCTGAATGAGGTTCAGAGCTTCTCTGAAACTCACACAAGAAATGGTGAGGGCGCACCAGCGGAAGCAAAGGTGATCCAGGACAGCGACTGCCGCAACCTGCAGTCCGAGGTCCAGCAGGTGGAGCGCAACCTGGAGCTGATGACCACCCAGCTGGAAAGGCAGAAAATCACATCTCGAAGCTGAAACAGGAAGTAAACTCACTCCAGGTGCAGGTCTCCAACCTCAAGCGTGAGAACCAAGCTCTGAGGACAGGCCAGGGCGCTGGCCAGATGGTGGTAAAACCAAAGAATGACATGGCCCTGCAGAATCTCCACGTGGTCATGAGCAGCGCACACGCATCCATAAGGCAGCTGGTTCCACACACTGAATCTTGCTGCTCAAATTCTCAAATCTATGGACAGAATGTCTGAAATTAAAGATGAGGGGAAGTCTTAAGGACCCCTGGATGCTTCCAGCCCCATATTCATGTGAAGGCACCTCGTGGTGGACGCTGCTGTCCTCCCACAGGGACAAAGTTTGCAGACTTTCCACGTGAAGCTATCTAAACTTGGACTGTGAGCTTTCAGTTTTGAAAAGCTGTTTTGGCTGGGAATTTTGATACACATTTCAAGTGCATTTTGTACAATGAAGTTTAGAGTTCAGTAGTCTAAAGTGTGTGCAGAGCCTACCTGGGTTGGCGTGAGGTCTTTGGGCTGTCCTCATACCTACTGTGCAGTGTTGGGAGGGCCCAACAGGCACCCCATGCATTTTTGGCTGCTTAACTAGAGATGCTATTTCTAAATAAATTTCCTTTTCCCTTCCTGTTCAAATTTACTGGTTCAAATCTTCAGAATAAATTCTGAAGTTTAAAAAAAAGAAAGAAAGTGTATACACAACCTAGGAGTGGTGGCACACGCCTGTAATCCCAAAAACTTGGGAGGCTGAAACAGGAGAATCACAAGTTCAAAGTCAGCCTTAGCAACTTAGAAAGACCTTGACTCAGAAACAGAAAGGGGTGGGAATGTGGCTCAGTGGTTGAGCACCCCTGGGTTCAATTCCTGCTACCAAAAAAAAGTATATACACTTATTTTTCAATTATTTTTTTTTACTTAAAATAGGATGATCCACTGGCTATTATGTTAAAATTTAAGTTTTTACTACTGCTGTTCCTCTGTATTGTTGAATGTGATCAAAGCTTGTTTTGTCCACTGTGAATTATCCATCTGTCCTCTTCCTAGTCTATGGATACCTAGACCACTCCCAGCTGTTTTGGCTCTTTTGAATAATACTGCCATGAAAATTCTCATGCACTCTCGTTATATAAATCTTTTTTTATATAAAAAGAAAAGGAGACAGAGAGAGAGACAATGAGAGAAAGAGGGAATCAATTTGTCTTTAGTTTTTCATGTGGCTTTTGATGCTCCAACATTTCACTGTGTATGTGGTGCTGGGTTTGAACCATAACCACTAAGCCACTGCTCCAGACCTACACATATCTTGAGTGTGAGTCAAGGTGTGGCATTATTAAGTCAACAGGTGAATGTTTAGGAGAAAACCACAAATTGTCCTCTGTTGTGGTTACACAAATATCCCCTTCACCAAGCTGCACACTTACAAAGTAAAAGAGTTCTTTTGTGATATGCCCCTCAAGAGGTATTGTCAAATTTAAATTATTGCACATGAATGGCTACAATGGCACCTCAGTGTGCCTTTAATTTACATTACCTTGAACACATACTGGGGACTGGAGCAGTGGCTCGGCCGTTACAGCTCTTGCCCAGCATGCGCAAGTACACAGGTTCAATCCCAGCACCCACATACACAACTAAGTGTCAGAGCAAAGAAAGCCATGTGAAAAACTCAATAAAAATTGATTCCCTCTCTCTCTCTCTCTCTCTCTCTCTCCCTCTCCCTTAAAAAAATTTTAAAAAAAGATGAAATACTTACTGGCTGTGAAAAGTGTTCATCTTTCGACCATTTTCTATTAGGTTCCATTTTCGAGGACTGAGAAGAGCTTGCTTACTTTCTTGACATGAGAATGTCTCAAACACTTCATCGAGGAAACGCCACCACACTTTAATAATATCTGCCATTTTATTTAACAAGCCACCTGATTGTTATGGGAGTTAAGGACAGCAGAGGGCTTACCAGAGCCTCCTCTATGACACAGGCCTGGGATCAGTGCACACCCCAATCAGCGAGTACTGTCAGAATCTGCACAGTGCGTGTTTACAAACATGTACACACACTCACCCACACGCGCACACACACACATTCAACACACGACTTAAATGCCCTACAGTGATACACTCACCTTTCCTGACCCCGTTGCCATCACTTCTGGGCTCGCCTGCATCTCTGCGGTGATTTCCAGATGGCCCTGCACACAGTCTTTCCTCCTCACTGCAGTCTGCATGCTGACCCCAAGTCCCATCAAGGACAGTGACAATTCCCCAGGTGCTCTGTCCTGCCTGAGTCCAACCTTCCTCCCAGGCACGCCCATGCCCCTTTCCCACAGGACAGAGCCTCAGGTCCACGCCTGCATCCCAACCCCGAGCGTCGCAGCCCAGTGTCTTCCTCTGTAAAATCAGGATAATCAGAGCCGCAAAAGTGCCTGAGGTCCACCCGAAGACACGGGGAGGTAGTGCTGTTCAACATTTGCTGCCATGCCTGGGTAGTAGGATCAGGAAGTCCTGATGGGCCTCTTCGTGCCTGTGACTGCTTGATATTCCTCACTGCAGCCAAGCTGTGTACGCTGTCGTCATTCCCGCCACGGACACCAGGGCTCGTGTGGGCGCTCTCCCTAGCATCCCCATACAGGTGTCTTCCTGGACGCATCGGTGTGAGGCAGGACGCTGCGACGCTCAGAATTTCCCAGCTCTGTGCCAGCGCTCCTCGAATACTTACGCCTGAGGTTCCTGCTGCAAACACACTGTCCCTCCGTTGCTTGCTGCTGCCCGAGAGCAGGGGCTGTTATGTGAGTCATCATTTTCCCGGAGCCAGGGCCAGGCTGAGGACAGAGCAGGTGTTCAGGAAATGTGGTGGTTTAAGTGTCTTCCTCCCTTTCCTTGTTTTCCTTTTCCTGCTCCTTTTCTAATGAAAACCAAGAGGACCACAATAAAATTATTATAAGAAAGTTATTTTTACCTGTAACCCTTATAAAACCATCACTCATGATGTCCAGCTTAAAAATATTACAGTCTAAAAAAAGTGACCCAAATAATAATTCATGTCTATCTCACGCCCACAATTTACCCAGATGTTTACTGATTTTCTTTCTCCTGCTATTCTCTTAACCCTCAAGTATCAGGGACTCCCATGCCCTGTTGGCCAGTACCATGCCCTAACACCACACTAACCAGATGCCGTCGTCTTGGCCGGTGGGCTCTCTCCCATCGCCTCCACAACACACCTCTGTTTTCCTGGGTCACTCAAGTATAGACACCTTGAGAGGTCGGTTCTTACACTACAGGCTGCTTTTCTGGAGAGAATGCTCCCATTCATGGCTGTGTTTTCTCCTTTTGAAATTTCAGAAAGAAGAAATAAAGGTGGGAGACAATCTTCGGTACTCTGGGAGGAAAGAGAGCGCTAAAGTTGTAGAATCCAACACAGCGATGTACTTTGGGTGGTGAATGTTCTGAAACTACTGTGCGCTCGGGTTGTGTCCAGGGAGAGGCCGTGGCCATGAATACCAACTGCGCGGAGATGTGACTGCAGCTTCTTTAGGTACAGTCCTTCCCTCATTCTCTCCTGGCCTGAGACAAGTCAGGTAGCACGAGCTGTTGTGTTCTATCTTATCCCATTCACACAATCCAGGGACTACTGGATTAATTTCAGTTCAAGGAGCTGTGGTTATATTCAAGGTCCTACAGTTCGTGTCTTCCATCTTCAGTCAGCACTGACACTGTGGAACAGAGAGCTGTCATCCCAGGAGCGAGGCTGAGCCGTAACAGCTTAGAGCAACACTTCGAATACTCAGACATTTCAAATGACGCATTCATGGGGCAAAGGCATCATCTATTATCTAGTTTTTTAAAACTCTATTTAGTTGAAGGTAAAAAGAGGCGGTAGATGATGCGAAGGGGGTAACTATATGCAAACCATACTGTAGTCTGGTGCATAATGCGTTCTTGGGTCTCATTCAAGAGCTCCAATCCGCCTCTGTTCTGTGATCCCGCATGTCAGAATCAAGAGCAAGAGAGGGGAGCTTCCCCAGGTATTTGGAACACAAAGAGATTCAATACAGGGAATTGGGTGCTTTCCAACCACCGGAAAGAGCAAGGGTGGGGGGTATCGAGGGAGCCACCCCTGAGCCCTCATAGAGGCACTGCAGCTACAGGGGTGAGGCCACCGCCCACCAGGGCTCACACTCACTGTCCCACGTGGTCCACATGCAAAGAGCCCACTCCTCCGACCAGTTCGTTCTTAGCAGCTGTGGGACATGGACCAAGACTGCCACCCCGGATATACCTTCCAATCTCCTGCAGAGACTTCGACTACTTCAAAGCCCTGGCTGCTCAGAAGTACTGTGGATCTCCAAAGAGAACAGGTGAAAGGTGGCTGAGGAAGCACACCCAGCGCAGTCCAGCACCTTAACAGCAGATTGTTTTAATGTCGTGCAGAGCTGGCTGCGAGCTCAGACTTTTCTACCACGAACAATGCTGTTTCTTGAGCAAGTCTGCTAACTTCTCTGAGCAAGATAAGGACAATATGCCTGCCCTGGCTTTGTTGGAGTATTGATGTGGCAACTGCAGAGAACTAGCCCGGTGCCTGCAACATGATCAGCACTTGATAGACCGAGCTGTTGCGGGAGTCACTCAAGGACGATGCGCAGAAGGCAGTTAAGAGAGTTTTCCAAGTTCCAGCGTGAACTGCAGGTGAGACCAAACAATGGGCAAGCACCAACTGGATGTTTTCATGACACTATGGCGGCCAGGGGATCTTGGGATCTCCATTTGGTGGGTAAGAAACCAAGAGTCCGACAGAAGGTGCAGCTGATGGAAGAAAGCAGAAGCTGCTTCTCCCCTCTCGCTCCTGGCATGCACTTGCATCCTGAAACTGCCCCTGGCCATTCGCACTGAGAAGCATGTTTACAGTTGTGTGTGAGGAATTGCTTCTCTCCCAGCCCCCCACCATAGGAACTCATTCCACGGTGGAGGCCATAGAGGAAGGCGCTGTGACGGAGATCTAGAGAGGAGCAGAGCTCAGGCCCTCCAGTCAAAGTGCTCCAACTTGTGAGGAAGAAGTATGTGCACCCACATTACTGCAGTGACATTTGAAGAAGCATTGTGAATTTGTTTGTCCCAAGCCCACAGCGACAGCTGTAGTGTGGGCAACTGGCTGAGTTTGTGCCCATGCCGGTGGCTGTGACAGCATCACTGTGATCAGGTTAACCAGGTACACAGCACCTCCCCAGCTCCCCTTGCATGCTTGCGTGTAAGTGCTATAGCGCACGCAGGTCTGCCTGCTTGGTAGACATGATGTGCTGAAGGCTGTGCTATTAACCACAGGTGCTGCCCAACAGCAGGTCTAGTGCTTCCGCAGCTGGCACAACTGAGAACGTGCACCCTCCAGCAATCCCCTGAGCCCGCTCTCTCCAGCCCAGTCACCACTGCTGTGCCCTTGGCTTCCCTGAGTCTCCTCCTTCAGAGTACAGTGGAGACTCCAGCAGGTGTCCTTTGGCATCCTGTTTCCTTCTGCATACATCCTCCAGCTCCACCCACATCATCACAAGGGGCAAGATTTCCTTTCTCAAGGCTGAGCCATGTTTCATGGCACATGTGACCCCGTTTCTTCACCCACTCTTCCCCTGCAGACACTCAGGCCATCTCCAAGTCTTGACTACTGTGATTAGCTTTGAGTACATGCTCAGAAAGGGATTGCTAGGTCACATGGCAGACCTGAGCTCTGGGGCAGTGTCTTTCCATGAGGGGTGGAAGGCAACTGCGTGGGTGGTTTCCCAGGAGGGTTTTCGTCCCACACAATCGTATTGGGGACATAGCTGCTACCGGGCAGGTGGATCTGAGGTTCTCAGTCACTGCGTTTTGAGAAGGATTAGGGGTCTGGTACAAGTTTTTAAAGGGACATTCATTGCTGAGCCAACACCAACCCATTGCTGCTGAAAGAATGGAAATGCCATCTGGCCCCAGATGTGACACATGGCGCACACCACTGAGAAGGAATAAGAGGACCTAGGCTAGCAGGCTCCAGTTCAGGGAGTGGTGAGGCTTTGGTGTCAAGTTGGGAGAGTGCATAGGCTGGGGATAGACGTGGTGAGGTGGTGAGAAGAGGTGGCCATGGGGAGCGGCCCTAGGAAGGCACACTGGGACCTGTTCTCACACATGCCTTGTTTCCTCGTTTCATGATGAATCTGAAGTGTAGCTTCATGCAGATCCCATATCTAGGTTAAGAAATTATATCTGATTTAGCTAATTATTATTTTTCTTGTCAGGCATGTAACATATACAATTCTTTTTAAAAAACCAAGAAATTATCTAGAAATATTATTTTACTGTTTATTGATGGACCACTCATGGTGAGTCAGAGTGTTGCTGTAAAGGAAGATCCGAATCTAAACATCAACCAAGCTATCATGAGCCCACAAGTGCATCACTTCCTGCTCTCAGCCAACATTTTCCCAGCCATTGGATAGCAGAAGTGCCTAGGAATGAGGCAGCAGGCCAGACAGCAAACTTAAGGAACTGAAGGACTGACAAGAAAAGAACCCTTTGCTTCACTTTGAAGATCCAAGACTCAGAGCAAATTTTGGCCATGACCATCATGATTCAGAATAGCCATGAGCTGGGCACAGTGGTGCACATCTGTAACCCCACCAGCTTAGGAGGCTGAGGCAGGAAGATCCCAAGTTCAAGGCCAGCCTCAGCAACTCAGTAAAGCCCTAAGCAACTTAGCAAGATCCTGTCTGAAAATAAAAAATAAAAAAGGTTGTGGATGTGGCTCAGTGATTAAGTGACCCAAGTTCAATCCCTGGTTCCAAAAGAAAGTAGGAAATCAAACCAAAGACCCATGAGACTCCTCTTTGTTGTGGAACGTAATGGAAAGGCTTTCCATTATATTCTGAACACTCTCAGCAAGGCACTCAGGTGAAAGAAAAATATGAAACATCCTCCTTGCTTTAGAATAAGACCAGCTCCTGCCAAGAGCATTCCAGAAACATGTAGCTACTGCAGGACAATAGTGTGGGCTCTGACAAAGAATAGGGCCAATGTTCCTGCTGCCACTCTTTTCCACCTGCGGGCAGCTGGCTGAGAACCAAGGTGGACAGGTTTGTCAGGGAGGAACCTTCCGGGCCCCTCTGCTCCAGGCCTAGATGCCAGCCCTCAAGTCTGCACCAATCTCAGTGGACAGGCATGCCAACTGGAGGCTGGTGTTGACCATTCCATAGGTTACATGGAGCACCTAACTCATCTCCATCAAGGGAAAACTGGAATCTTCACGTAATTCCCTCCATTCTAACACAGATGAGTCCGGTTCATGGCTGGGGAGGTGTATGCCTGGTGGGATTCTGGGACATTGGGGCAAGAGGAAGGAGCTTCACACTCAACATTATGTGGACACTGAAGATCAGAACAAGGAAAGAGCTGAGAAGTGAGTCATAAAGGAAGAGCTAAGTCAATGTTAACAGAAAAGAGTCTTTCTGCTGCTAAAATAGGACTGACCGCAGATATCAAGAAAACATTAAGCTAGGAATATTTTGAACAATAATACCACCTTAAGCGGGACTTGGACTTCATTGGCTGCCCTGGCCAGCAGTCTCCCTGCTACCCTGTAGTGTGCGAACTATAGCACCCCAAGTATTGCTGGAGCTTGAGGGCCAGCATCCAGGGCTTCCTTCCCAACATTTTTAGCTTATTTGTCAATGCAAGAAATAAAAAGACATAAAATGTAGAGGAATCTTTTCCCAGTTGATGCCACGTGGAGCCATTGGCCTTGGTCTGGACACCTCAGACCAAGCTGCAATGTGGGCAGTGGTTCTGTAATCGATTGACGG
>PVKS010036440.1:0-19364 GCA_004027875.1 Aplodontia rufa | reverse complement strand
CTGGAAAGATTCCCAGGAGTGGAATAGCAGGGTCGTATGGTGGAGTCATCCCTAATTTCTTAAGGATTCTCCATACTGCTTTCCAGAGGGGCTGTACCAGTCTGCAGCTCCACCAACAGTGTGTTAGTGTGCCTATCTCTCCACAGCCCCTCCAGCATCTATTGTTGTTTATTTTCTTCATCTTTGCCATTCTGACTGGACACCACTCTTCTGATGACTACCTTCTTCCAGAAAGCTACTTCTGCCTGGACCCTCATTTTGTTGCACCTTTTGGATGTAGAGCCCAGGTGGTGAATCTGGATGTGAGGGTGCATGGGAGCTTGCTGGATTGAAACTTGCAGTAGAGGTGTATCAGTGGGTCCTAGGACCCTGCAGGCATGGGGAGGGCCTGTATGGTTCTTCCTGCATGACATGATGGGAACTGAGCTCCTTAGTAACAGGTACTGGCCCAATATATCTGGATATGTGGGTGTGCACTGCAGGTAGGTGGCACCAGTTGGGGTTCCTTGGGAATGTCATGAGTGCCGGCATGTCTGGGACCAGAGCCTGGGTTGGTGTATTGATTGGGCAGGGACTGGTCTGGGCAGAGATTCTCCTCTGAGCTGTGCTAGGTGCCTGCTGGTCCTGGGTCAGCATGTCAGCTGGGCCAGGACTGCTCTCAGAAGGATCCTCCTTCTGGCTGTCCAGTGCACCTGCCAGGCCTGGGTCCAGAGGCCTAGGCTGAAGCATTGGCTGGGCAGGGGCTGTTCTTTTTGTGGAGGTTCCAGAGGCCTGGTTCTACTTGTGGTTTTCTTTGTGTATTTAGTGGTCTTTACCATCTCTCCCACATGCATACAAGCTCCATGTACTCAGGTGGCAGGTATATTTTTTCCATTCCTGCATCCTTAACAACTGGTTACAGGACTTTCCTCACCCATGTTAGCTGAATGAATAATTGATAGATAGTTCAATAGAAAGAATTTGGTTCTACAATGTAATACTTTGCCATCACCCAGTGTCAGTGATCTCAGTTATCTCAGAAGCAAAATGCATATGTGGGCTGGTTGCTCCACAAGTTTCTTTCCAATTCTGATATTTTCTGAAGTAATACAAAAGGCCCAGAAAGACCAACTCTAATATAAACATTTAGGGGTCCTTTCTTCTTCAGAAATGATTTTGGATATTATGGTAGTAAACATTGCCCCTTCATCATTTCCATGTCCTTCACCCATTCACCATTGCTCTCATGCCTTTTAAGTTCCAGAATGTGGTGAGGAAAGACATCAGCTGGTCCTTTGACATTTGAGAGATCAGTCAGCATTCTGCCTGTTTCAATGGTGATGTAACCAACAGTAGAACTCTGTTTGAAGACCAGCTCACAAGCATGCTTTTCCCCCCCGTTTTATGTAGTAATATCACTAGCTTGTCTCCCACCTTCATCCCCTCCCCAACACCAGCATAGTGTAAGTCACCTGAGGGAGATCCCATAGCCAGTGTGTTCTGTAAACTTCATACACTCTAATATTCACCATGAGTTAGTCATGTATTTGCTTTGAGCTTTGTAGATACTACACTATCTACATTTTGCATGTCCAAGGGCCTGGCTCTCTTGTGAGAGATGAGGGAAAAAGAAAACTAGTTGTAAATCAATTTAGTTGAAGCAAGGGCAAGAGCCTGAAGATAACAGAAATATCCTGTGCAAATATGTGGCAAATAAAATTCTAACCCTGTAAAATCCCCAGATGCAGGTCAGGATTTTTTATACTAAGTATGGTCTAAATTTGGGCAAGTAAAATGGTCCCAGTGAGGCTGGGGCTTTTTCTCTTCCCTGGGATAGTCATAAAGGTCACATTAAATAATGCATGTGTAATATTCAACAGAATTCCTGGAATGATGTAATAATCACTAAGTCTTGTGGGTGGTTAAACATGCAACCTGTGGATTCACAACTGTCATTCTCAGTTTTTCTAGATAGCATGGACTCTCTGTGGAATCAGGCCCCTTGATGACTCTCCCTGGTCCATGATCCTTGACAGAGTGTTATCCCAAGAAGTGGGGAATGATGACTAAAGACAGTTCTCCTGATGGAGGTACCCAGAGAAATGGAAGCATGAAAAAATTATTGGGGCAGAGGTAAAGCAATGCCGACCTCAGATACCAGATATGTGAATGCCTCTTGGGGGTGACATGGATGGACTTTCCTATGTATTATAGATAAGAGAAATAAGAACTCTTGTGAGAGTCAATGAATCAAACCAGCAGAAAAACAATGACATAGGAAAGATGAACACAGCATCATTCAAAGGAAAGGCAAGGTGGACTAGCCCATGTTAATGCAGAATTTTAGTAAGATATTTTTATTACCTTAAATAAAATGTGTAAATTAGTACACAGACAGATTTCTTTCAGCAGAAAATATGTAAACTTTGGATCAGGAGTTATAGAAACAAACGTTGAAGGAGTCCATTATGAACTACCCAAGGTCTCTGGCCACTGATTCTTCTGGAACAATCCAACCCATTTGATTTTGATTTTGTTCCCTACTGAGCAGGTTTCACATGATGTTTTTAAGTAAATTTGTCTGTCTGATTCATCTGGAACATGTGTGGATAGACAGGTTTGTCCTCTAAGAACTGATGAGATCAGATTTCTGAGCCTATAAAGCTGTTGAATGCAGGCACAGTGAAATGTTATTTGACAGACTTTTTTGGCAGACTGCCTGCTGGAGAAAATAGGTTAGCCCCACTTTCTTTCAAATTACAGGTTGAGATAGAAGATCCTCGTAGAGGCTCAAAATCATGCTTTGAAAGCATCATCAAAAATCTACGATAAATGTTTTTCCTTTTGCTTTGTCCTACCGGGTGCAGACTCATCATTCCTCTAAAGTCTTGTCCCCACCTCACCCCAATGCCACAGCATCTGTGAACAAATCACAACATAATCTTGTTTAAAAAAAGAAATAAAAAATTATTGATCTATAAATCACATGGAAACCTGGCAGGACAGAGCATATCCAAATCCAAACTGAAAGCATAAATTACTCTCTTGGAGGTGTCATGTATCTATTACTGCCTGAAGTCATCCTTTACTGTCAGATACAAATTCATTTCAGGATCACATAGCCATGATGTCACTGGGGCGCTCATGCCAGCACTCAGGCTACCACTGTGGCCAATCAGCAGCCTTCCCCAGCCCTGAAATTGCAGGAACTCAGAGCCAGGGCATGGTTTGCTTTTGGTGATGGCAGAGTGAGTAGCCATTATGCAGGGAAGGGGATCAATGATAAAGATGGGCCCAATTATCTTTTAAGAAAGTGCTTTTAGTAGATGACTGAAAGTGTTTTAAAAAAATGTGCCCCAGTAGGATAACTGCAGTTGACAACAATCAATTGACTATTTCATAATAGCTACTAGAGAGGACTTTAAATGCTCCCAGCACAAATAAATGGTAAGTAAATATCTGACTTGATGGATACATTATTTACCCTGATCTGATCTGATTTGATTTGATCTTTACACATTGTAAACATGTACTAAAATGACACACTATACCCCATAAATATGTATAATTACTATTTCTCCATTAAAAATTAAAACATATTTTAAAAAACAAAGTGTCCAAGAAGTACTTACCATTTGACTTTATTCAGCCATGTGTTTGTCTTGGAAAAATATACACTCAGAAAATCCAGGTCATCAACAGACAAGTTAAATAGTTTAGGAAAAGCAGCCCCAGAGAATGTCTGAAGTGGGGAACAGCTAAAACAAGAGTCATGAGCCAGTGTGGGACCCCTGTGTCTCCTTTTCCCAGAGCCTTGTAACTACTTGTGTTTTTCCTTGTAGAGCTTGGTAATCTTTTGAGGTAGATTTTTCTCCTCCTGAGAGCATCCTTCTCCTTCTACCCATTCAAACATCAGCAGTCTGTGGTTCGGTGTCAGGGAAGGGAGATGACATTTCAGAGAGAAATGAGTCTAGGAGATTTCCGGGCTCTTATTCAAATGGATTTCAGGATACAGGTGAAAGAAGTAGAAGGGCTAGGATTTTGTACAGTGGAAGGCAAATGCCTTAGAAGAAATAGGATGGACTCAGGAGGGAGAAGGGGAGAGAGAGAGAGGTCGGGGTTCCGGGTGAGAGGAGGTTTTCTTAGGAGAACCATCATATCCAGGGACAAAGGGAGGTCTCCTCCACTCAGGGCAATAGAAAAGCAGATCAGTCTCTTTGTTGCAATCTTGGAGGCAGTTTGCCCTTGGGAAGGTGTATCTAGGAGGTCATGGATTTCCGTTCCTTGCTATGGCAATGTACATGAATGGATCACAAAGACAAAGACAGGGGGCTCCAGTGGAAATCTGAGCATATGAGTAAAAATGCCCAAGAACCACTCCTCCCTCACCCCATGCTCTCCTTCTAGCTATTTTGCAATGCAAGATTCTGGGAACACGGCATCTTATAGTTGGTGGCACTCTGAGATTAAACAAGATACACTTCTAGCTAAATCAATAGGATGGAATTCAAGGTTCAAATTAAGTTGGAGGTTGTAAATCAACATCTCCCCTTACCAAGAACTTAGGAATTTATGTTTCTTACATAAAGAAGGGGGTACTACTTCCCAATTTGTTTCTAAGACAGATAGAGAGGGATTAATGTATGGGGGCCTGACTTAAGTGTATCCTAGGAGTTAGAGGCAGAGGCATGGGTGGGATTCCTCCTAAAGAAAGCTATGGGGCAGGTAACCAGGCACCTGGAAAGATATAGGGAGCAGTATTGTGTCAGAGTTCACCCAAATGGTTGAAATGAAAAGACTTTAGTGAAAGGACTATTTCGAGTTGAGGATCAGAGATTGAGAGTAAATTTGATGTGGTTAAGGCACCTGGAGCCAGAGATGACCTCAAGTTGTGTTATTGTCTTTAAGACTACATGGATGGAAGTAAGAAATAAGATTATCAAAGCCTGATAAGATATGAGTGGTGGAGAAAGGTCAGGTGATAGGAGCTGAAGTTGCAGATGACAGAGTCACTATCATTAGGACAGGATACTAGAAACACCTTCCTTCCCTCTACTCTTGCCTTTGGAACTCCTCTTGATGCTGTCTAGTGTTCAGACTTAACCAGAACCAGAACCTACAAGTGTGGCATCAACCTTCTGGTCTACAGATATCTGGCTACTAGGGGACAGTCTACCAGAAAAGGCCAGGTAATTAATCTGGGGTAGGAAACAAAGGCTGAAGAAGCTAGATGTTATGGTCTAAGTCAAATGCATGCTTCAAGCCAATATCTTCAATGTCAATGAATAGTTGAAGAAGCCATGGTCCCAAATAATGGGACCAAAATAGTGCTCCATGGTGCAGGAAAACAGGTGGGCAAGAAGCAGGGTATCTGGAACAATTTCAGGATGCATGGTAGTTGCAATCCTAACTTGAGTTTGTGGGATCATTACACATACAGGGAGTCAGTGTATTTTCTGGGAAATTGGAACCATTTGGTTTTTTTTTTATATGTTGAATTCATAATAGTAGCATATAAATCTATTAAAAGCTGCTTGTATGATGCTACAGTTTGAATCTGGAATTTCCATAAAGGTCCATATGTTAAAGACTTAGTCCCCAGATTGGGAGGTAATAGAAAGTTTAAGAGGTGGGGCCTGGTAGGAGGTCATCATGACATTGTGGGCATAGTGTTGAAGGGAATAGTAAGACCCTGGTCTCTCTCTTTCTTTCTTTCTTTCTTTCTTTCTTTCTTTCTTTCTTTTTCTTTCTTCTTTCTTTCTTTTTTTTCTTTCTTCTTTCTTTCTTTCTTTTTCTTCTTTCTTTCTTTCTTTCTTTTCTCTTTCTTTCTAAGAGAGAGAGGGAGAAAGTTAGAATCAATTTTATTTAGTTTTTCATGTGATTTTCCTTGCTCTGACACTTTGTTGTGTATGTGGTGTGGAGGTTTGATCTTGTGTCCTCGTGCATGCCAGGCAGGCACCATAAATGCTGAGCCAGCACTCCAGCCCTCCATCTCTCTTTTGTGCCTCTCCCAGTCAGGAGGCAATTGAATTGTTGTGCCATGTGCTCCCCCTATGATGTGCTGCTACAGGCCCAAAGCAATGGAGCCAGTCATGGTCTCCTTCTTCATAAACTTATTTATCTCACACATTTGTTACAGTAGTGGAAAGCTGACTAACATATACAACACAGAGTCCAAAATTCTGCAGCCCTCACCTTTGTCATCTGCTGAGTTGTGGTTTGTCTCCTGAAGCCTGCAGCTGGGATTTCTCTTCTGGCAAATGGAAATGATAGGATAAAGATTAGTACAAGAGAAAGGATCAGAAGGAGAGAGGGACAACTCCCAAATAAACATGGTGTCCCTTCTCTGGCCTGCATTAACATGACCCGGAGCTGAGGGGCCCAGAGACTCCCACCTGGTATCTATCTCCCATCACTAAGCACATTTCTAGCATCCACGTACACAACTAAGTGTTAAAGCAGTGGAAGCCATGTGAAAAACTCAATAAAAATTGATTCTCTCTGTCTCTCTCTTTCATTGTCCTCTCCTAAATAAAAAAAAGTATGATGGAGGGGGTCTCCTTGCCATGGCCTACAGGACCATGGGAAAGAAGAGTTTCCCTTTCTCTCTTAAGCTTTTCCCTCATATGTGCTCAGTGGAAAGCTCTGCTTCATCTGCTGTCAGCCCTGTTCTCTGCCAAAAGGGCCCTGACCTTACTTATGGGGCCTATGCAGATTGAAGTGTGACCCAAAATCTCTTCAACATTAGGTGTGAATTTGAAAGAGCTGACCAAAGTGGAATGAGAAGTTGGAAACATAATGTTAGAAAGGAGAACCCATGTGGAATTAGGCTCTAAACTTTTTAAAGCAATTTCCCTATCTTAATCACTGGTCTTCAAGTTTATCTGCCCCTCTAAGCTAATGGGCAGGACTATAGATTGGGGCAGGACCCTTAAAGAAGAGTCTATTCCATTTTGGTTGAGTATAAATTGGCTTTTCTCAGGAAGTACCTAAACTTTGGGGAAGAATCTCAGGGTACTAGTCTAAGAAGAAAGCATGGGGCAGGAATTGAAAACAGGAAGGTTCGTTAGTGTGTGTTTCTTTAATGAAGAGTTCAAATTTGAAAGCAACAAGCAGAAAAGCTGTGTGGGTCAGAGATAAGAGCTCCTAGTTTCATGTCAGAGAACTCATGGGCAGTGAGCCTGGTCTCTGTAGGAGAAAGATTTCAACAGAGAGTGAGCACATCTCTCTTCTTCTTTCTTAAGACATGATGGAGGGGGGCTGGAGCAGTGGCTCGATGGTTTACAGCGCTTGCCCAGCAAGTCCGAGTACACGGGTTCAAACTCTAGCACCCACGTACACAACTAAGTGTTAAAGCAGTGGAAGCCATGTGAAAAACTCAATAAAAATTGATTCTCTCTGTCTCTCTCTTTCATTGTCCTTCTCTCCTAAATAAAAAAAAATATGATGGAGGGGTCTCCTTGCCATGGCCTACAGGACCATGGGAAAGAAGAGTTTCCCTCTCTCTCTTAAGCTTTTCCCTCATATGTGCTCAGTGGAAAGCTCTGCTTCATCTGCTGTCAGCCCTGTTCATCTCACCTCTCCTTTCTTGTTATAGAAGAGAAAGCTCCAACCCAAGTCTGGCCCATTTTGATACAGAACAGGCCAGACAGAACTGGATCCAGCCTGTCTGTGCCTGTACCAGCTGAGCAGCATGCTCATGTGCCTTCTGCATAAGCATAGGATGAATCCAAAGATGAGTGCAGACAGGCCAGGAGTGGCCAGGGAGACACCCTGGTGGATGCAGGATTGAGCATAAGGGATCCTTTTCTTGATTCCTAACTTCATCACTTATGACCCAAGTTACATCACAGCCCCTCTTGGGACCTAAAGATCTGAATATGTATTTGAAAAATAGGAATGATAATATGTTACGGCAATGGAAGGGACCAGTGGACAAATACTGAGTGCCTGAGTCATGCTGGATGCAGGTCTGGCTTCAGGAGATGTGGCAGAGGGCAGGGCCTCAGTGTCTTCCTTTGCAGCACTTTGTGCCATGTGCACATTCCCTCAGGCTTCACATTAGGTGAAAGTGAGAGAATACACTGGACAGTTGGATTCAGGGTTTCTAGAACACAGAAAGCACTTTTGTCTCAGATCAGCAGCTTTAGGAAGGTTCAGCCTGGGAACTAACTGGTGACCTGCACATATAGGCACATTGTGAGGGGACAACATGGCTCAGTGTTCCTGTCCTAGGAGCAAATCAGACACTGTCTGTGAAAGCAGCCCCCTCCTGGGCATCTTGGGAGAGGATTAGGGGCTGCAATCATCCCTCAGTTCTCAGTCTGGACCACTCTTAAGGAGAATAGGAAGGGTGTTTGATTAATTTGTAAACATAAAATGACCTAACCCACCAAGAAGCACAGATGGATTTGATTGGGTCAGATCCTGTCCTTTCCTGTAATAGAGCCCAAGTGTTTTAGTCAGCTTTTTCATGCTGTGACTAAAATGCCTAACAAGAACAACTTAGAAGAGGAAAAGTTTATTTTGAGCTCACTGTTTCAGAGGTCTAGTTCACAGTTGACCAATTGCTCTAGGGCCGAGGGGAGGCAGAATATCATGGCAGAAGAGTGTGGTGGAAGAAAGCTGCATTTTTAGCTCATGGCGGTGGCAAAGGAGAGAGAGGGAGAGGGAGAAGAAGGAGAGAGGCATACAGTGAAGGAGAGGGGGAGAGAGCTTGAGCGAGCAGAGAGAGAAAGAAGGACAAAGGGAATCCAGGGACAAAAATATAACCCCCAAAGTCACGGCCCCAGTGACCTACTTCTTCCAGTCATGCCCAACCTGCCTACAGTTATCACCAGTAGTCCATTCAAATTATTTTTGGGTACCAGGGATTGACCCCAGGAGGCTTAATTACTGGACTACATCCATAACCCTTTTTATTTTGAGACAGGGTCTCACTAAGTTCTGTGACTGGCCTTAAACTTGTTATCCTTTGCCTCAGCCTCCCAAGTCACTGGGAGTATAGGCATATGTCACTGTGCCCAGCACCATTCAAATTATTAATCCACGAAAACATTAATCCATTGACAAGGTTACAACTCTCATAATCTAATCATTTTACCTATGAACATTTCTGCATTGGGGATCATGCTTTCAAAACATGAACTTTTGGGGAGACATTTCTAAATCTAAACCATAACACCAGGTCACAGAGAAATGAAAAAAATCAAGCCCTAGAGGCATATATAGGGAAGAAAAAATGGTGTCCTCACTTTTGGGGTGGTCTGAAGAAGCTTCAGAGTGTAGTCAACTGGGCAGAGGTTGGAACTGGGGGCACACCCCAGGAGCAATAGTGCTGTAGACCACGTGGTCACTCCCATTTGCTCATGTCTCCCCTGTGACATTTCAAGGACTTCATTGCCCTTTCACCTATCTCCCTCATGAGCACTCCATAGCAAGGAAGAAACTATTAATGGGAAATCAGGACTTCAGATCATATGTCACGTAACACATCTCCTGGATACCTGCATAGTGTGACAAACTACTCAAATTTAGTGGCTTAGACTATGAATCATTGTGTTCTTTCTATTTTGTGATGCTGTGGGTCAGGAATGCTGGCAGGCCTGGGCCAGGTGATTCTTCTGTTCTGTGTGATAACCACCTGGACTCCTCTAGCGGCATTCAGAGGGTGGCTGGGCTTCTCTGGTTGGTCTGATCATGCCATTCACATGCCCAAGTTTTGGTGGGAACAGCTGGAAATGAGGCCTCTCAGACCCCATTTGTCTCCTCGTAATCTTGGGACCTCTTCTGTGGTCTTTTCATCAAGGTGGTTGGCTTTACTCCAAAATGGACTGCTCCAAGGGGTTCTCATGACCTAGCCCAAGAAGTCCTAGCACATCATTTCCACTACATTCTATTGATCAAGCAAGCTGCTATGTCATCCCAGATCCATGGGAAAGGGAGGAGAGTCCATTTATGAAAAGGGGTCTCCCATGTAGGTTCTCAGAGACGATGGGCCATCCAAAAGGACCAGGGAGTTTAGGACCAGTCAGATCAGAAGCCAAGTCCTGGCTTCATTACTTACCTAGGGAACATGGAGCAAGTTGCCCAGTTCCTGTTAGATTGCTTTGTCATCTGGAATAAATGATACTTGGAATAATGATACTCTCTCCTTCAGAAGGTTGCTTAAATGGCCATAACTATTCAACTGTTTAATGTTTCAGAGATTTGGATGGTAGGTTTGTGAATGATTCAGGTATGATTGGGTCTAGTGGGACAAGTACTGGGTTCAGTGCTGGCTCCACTGTTTATACATGTCTTGACTGCTCTGTACCTCAGTTTCCCTATCTGTAAAATGTAGATGATAGTAGAATGATTTCATAGGCACATCATAATGATTGAATAAATTCTAAGTGCTCTTGCAGTGCTAAATATCATGACTTCTCAGTAGATGCTGGCAGCTATTATTATTCAAATGAATTGTTTGTAGTCTACACAACAAAAATTCAAAATCAATGTTTTCTCCTCATTCTTTGCAGACTCAAAGGAAAATAAAAATGTCTTCCTCAAGGTTACAATGATAGGAAGATATGACATCAAATCAGGTCAAGGTGATAAGAGGGAATTAGAGAGAAAATAGACTCTAAGTTGTTGAAAAAAAGGTTAAGAGCTAGAAAAGAAGAGAGAAGGGACTCAAGTGAACCTAGGAGTGATACAGAGATGTGGGCAGGAGCAAGAGGGAGAAAACTCAGAAAGGTGATAAGTCTGAAAATGAGATTACCAAATACAAAGGAAAAGAAAAAGAGTGTGGTGTATGGTGATATGGTGGTATGCACCTGGAATTCCAGCAACTAAGGAGGCTGAGGCAGGAGAATTGCAAGTTCAACTTAGCAAGATTTCATCTCAAAATAAAGAATAAAAAGGGTTGGGGATGTAGCTCAGTGATAGAACAGTCTTTTGTTCAGTCCCTATTATTAAAAAAAAAGAAAGAAAGTAAAAAGAAAAAGGAAAAGAGAGGTAGGTAAGGGACGGGAAGATTCAGAAAATGGGGTGGGAAATGGTTCCAAGAGAGAAAAATGAGAAGAGATGTTCATAGTATAATGTTTCTATAAAACAGAAGTTGGCATAGGTTCCTAGGGACAATGTATCCAACTGTAACTCACATATATTAAGTTAACATTCATTCATTTACAAATGTTGCATTTAGGGGATGAATATAATTTCTTTAGAGTACTTAAGCAGCAAAGAGTTGGATTCTCTAGGACATAATTAGGGCAATAACAATAATTTTTAAAAGTCATGCACTAAAATTGACCCAGAATTAGAATAATAATGTGGGATCAGATGGCGCCACAGTTGGGATGTGACTCCAGTCTCATCTATTTAGCTGTCTGCCCGCGAGGCAGCTGGCAGCACACTAAGGCTCTGAGCTCAGGACAACCAAAGGGGGAAACTCATAAACACAGGATTGAACGTGCATGAGGGGAGATCTCTGCATTCACAAAAGTACAGATACCCTTGCTGCTAGGCTTGGAAATTGCCAACTCAAATATATGTGTTTATACACACACACATACATGCATGTGTATGTGTATATATATTTATATATGTATGCATAAATATATATGTATATAAACAAGCATGTATATATGCACATACACACAGTTACATACCCGAATTATGGACAAAAATTTATTAAGATAAACAAAGACAACAGAATACAAAAAGAACATTGGAGCGACCATTAAGCATATGAAAAGGAAGAGGCTCTGCTGTACTGGTCCACAAGGAAATGGAAATAAATATGCATATGTATGAAATGCAGATATATTTGTATATATATTGTATACATGTGCATTTGCATTTGTTGGATGACCAATGTGATGACATTTTAACCAAGTGTTGAATAATACATGCAGCAAATTCCAATACACTCCCAAGATAAATTCAGATCTGTGAAACTACTTAGAAATATGTTTGAGAATGTCTACCAAACCAGAACATACAAATAATCTATGACACAGAAATTCCATTCCAGAAATATGTACATGCTAGCACCAAAGCCATGTATAAGAATGTTTATAGCGGCATTTTTATAATAACAAGAAATTGGAAACTACCAAATGCCCATCAATAGTGGAATGGAATGTAGTTTTATATATTTTTGCAGTGCAATACTATAGAATAGCATATATCTTACAGTTGAATGCCACAGTATGGATGAATCTCACAGACAAAATACTAGTGCAAAGTATATCATGTATGATCCCATTTGTGTAAGTCAAAGAGATGTAAAATGAGTGTTTGATAACAGAGCCCAGGTAAAGGTTACCATTGGAGGGAAAGGTTTGTTGGGAGAAGGGCATTGAGGAGGATTTCTGGGCTGCTGGAACTGTTTCATATCAAACTCTGGGCAAGTCATGCCATGAGGGACTTCATCTAGCTATGGCATGCCCCTTACTATATTTGTGTTATACTTTGGTGTAATTTGGTGTTTAAATGTCTCCAAAGGTCAACATTGCAGCAAGGGCTTACTTTCCTGAGCCTTTAGGAGGTTGGGCCTATAGGGAAGTCGTTACTTCATTGAAAGAGTGCCCTTGTGAGTGATGGTGGGACCTCAGCCTCTTCCTCTTTTTTGCTTCTGGGCCATGAGGTGAGCAGTTTTGCTCTGTCATGTGCTTCTGTCATGAAGTGCTGTCCCCTCACAGGCCCAAAGGCAATAGGGCCAGCTGACCAGGGACTGAAACCTCCAAAACTGTAGGCCAAAATAAGCCTTTTCTTTTCATAAGTTAATGATCTCAGTTGTTTGTTACAGTAATGAAAAGCTAACACACAAAGCTTACATTAAAACAAAAAATTGATGAATTAATTTTGATGCAAAGTATACTAATTAGATTTCATTTTTTTGATAGTAACACCACAAAAGCATTGCAATGCTTCCAGATCATATCTGGAAATACTGAATTAATATCTCAAGTTAACCCAATCACTTGGTTAGAATGTGTTTTCTAGGTATTTCCCCTGTAAAGTACCATTTAGCTTTTTGCAATTAAATATCTTTTGGGATGAAACCTTGAAAATATGCAAATATATAATCGCATCCTATTTTTGTCCATTTATATTCAAATTGATTTTATAAATTGTTTTTTTAAAAAACCATGGCATTTTTATTATCAGTTTGCTGTCAGAAAGATATACCACTGCTACAAGTCTGTGTTGATGTAATTCTAGCAGAAGAGCTAAAGAACAAAGCTCACTGGTTAGGCTAGATGTCATTTGGTGGTGAATGCATCACATACAGTGGAGTCCTCGACCATGATGGCTCAACCTGTGATGATATTTTGACATTATGTTAACATAAAAGTGGTATACATGTAGTAGAAACATTATTTACAATATTGAATTTTGCCCTTTTTCCAGGCTAGGAAATTGCCGTACAACACTCTCTCATCATGGTGGGCAGAGGCAGGAGTCACAGCCCCCCATCAGCCAGGCGTTAGGAAGGGAACCACCAAGACTCCTCAGTGTACTGTGCTGCTAGGTTGGGAAGTTCTGCAGGTTAAGTGTATTCAGTGCTCTTTTGACTTGTGATCTTTTCAGTTTATAATGGGCGTATTAGGACTTAACCCCAATGTAAGTCAAGGAATGACTCTATTTAAAATAATTCATGGGTATCTTGATTCTATACCAGGGTACCTGAAATCTTCAGTGGTATTATGGTTTGGATCTGAAATGTCCCCCAAAGGCCATGTGCTGAAGACTTTGTTACCAACCTGTGGTGCTATTGGGAAGTGGCACAACTTTAGGAAGTGGAGGCTACTTGGAGAAAGTAGGTCACTGGGTGGAGGGGGTGGCCTTTGAACAGTATATTTTGTCCCTAGCTTCTCTCTCTCTCTCTCTCTCTGTCTTTGGATTACAGGTATGATAAGATGAACAGCTTCTTCTTCTATGTATTCCCAAAGCTGCAATGTTCTGCCTTCTTACAGGCTCAGAGCAATGACATCAACTCACCATGGACTGAAACCTCTAAAATCATGAACCAAAGTAAACATTTTCTCTTCTAGTTTGACTTTCTCAAGCATTTTGTCTCAAAAATAGAAAGTTGACTCACACAGGTGGGAAAATATTGAATTTATCTCATTTTCTTTTTTTCTAATTCAATTCAATGCAGAAGAAAACTTTTTTTTAAAGAGAGAACGACAGTAAGAGAGAGAGAGACAGAGAGAATCAATTTTTTTTTGAGTTTTTCACATGGCCTTCATTGGCCCTACACTTAGTTGTGTACTTGGGTGCTGGGGTTTGAACCTGTGTACTTGCTCATGCCAGGCAAGCACCGTAACCGCCAAGCCACCACTCCAGCCCCAAGAAGAAAACATTTAAGGCCTGTTATGAACTGGCTCTGCTGAGATAGTCCTCAAGATTGACAGGTTTGGGAGGGTACAAATAATTCCAGATATTTCAGGTTTTTTTCATACACCCTTTTTTCCAAGCATATAGATTCTGAATGTATCTCACTTCCTTTTAACTATTGAGCCTCAACTTCTCTGCCCCTAATTTCCCTTCAACTGGATGTAGGTGAACCAAAGACATAAAAATTTGGAAATATTTTGGTTTGTAAAATCAATGTTGATTGGAAAAATAAAAATAATTGTACCTCTCCCCTTGATCCAAGATAAACTGAAGTATCATAAGAATGCCTCTTCCCCCTTATTCACACTTGTTATGTTGTCAAAATTTCATTTCCAATAAAGGAGAAGCAGATACAAATAAAATGACAATTATAATAAATATAATTTGACCAAAATCATCAGTGAGATTACAAAGATTTTCAAATTAGACAATAAAATAAAATCCAGATCCATGGTATTTGCAAGAGGCACCCCTAGGTCACAATTATATGGAAGAATTGAAAGCAAGATAGTGGGAAAAGACATATAAAGGAATTACTAACCCAAAGAAACCTAAAGCAGTTATAGCAATATCAGGCTGAATGTAATTAAGGCAAAAATATTCACAGGGATAGAAAGGGCCAAGATATGGGGCAAAAGATTCAATTTGTCAAAAAATATGTATGTGCATAATTAAGTAGCCTCAAGATGTAAAGATAAAATTGATAGAACTTTAAGGATGGATCTTACCATTAGTCGGTGAGATTCCATTGAATCTCTTTACATTAACTATAGGTCAAGCAGACAATCTAGTTAGCAAGAATATGCAACTCAAACAACAGTCAGCAACCTTAACCTGCCATCCTTTGCCTAGGCAAATATTTCACTTTTTCTTTCAATTCTCTCATGATCTTGTAGTATAGATATGTCTCTTGTTATGACTATACATGGAAAAAATTCAAAACAAAATATTAGGAAATTGGGCTCAGTAGTTAATAAAGAAGAAATTAATTTGAGTTTATCTCTGGTATGAAAGGAAGATCTAATATTAGAAAACTCATAAAAAGTAATTAAGCACATTAAACTCATAAGAAACATGATTCTTTTAATAAATGAAGAAAAATTAAATCTGTTTACAACAAAAATTCATTTTAAAGTAGCAATAAAAAATAAATTTTAATTTAATAAGTCTGTAATAGAAAAAAATGTAGGGGGAAGTAGTTGTCATCACAAATAGTGGAATGTGATGAGTACACTTGAACATCAATCAGACTGAGATAAGGATTTCCATGTATAAAAAGGCTGTTGGCAAAGCCTAGAACCCAGGAAGCCCCCACTATCAGGAGAGTCATGGAATAGATGGGAGTGTAACACATTAGAATATCAATAGAAATGAGCTACAATGGCACACAACACTCATGCTCCATAACTATGCAACACTGAGTGTAACATAGTAACTTACAGGTACGGATAAGGACATATGGACTATTTTGTGGAGGAAACACCAACAAAGGAGAGTCACTTCTAGAACAGCAGCAGCAAAACGTCTATCAAATGATTCCTGCATGAAATGATCATATGTAGCAAAATTATTTACAAACAACAATTCAAAGTCTCTGGAAATTGCCTTAAGAGCATCTGGTGGGTAAAGAAATGTGAATTCAGGACAGTTTAGCGAAACTTGGTAAGAACTTGAGTTTGCACTGGGTCCCTCCACCAGCATCTTCCCTCCCAATCAGAGTGACAGAAATTCTATTCTGGGCAGAGCAGCATTGAGTTGAAAAATTGGGTGCAAAAACCAAAACTGGGTTGAGCTTCACTGAGTGATGTTCTGTTGTTTGGGAATAGCTAAATTTAACATGTTAGCTAGCACGTCTTAACTGTGCTCAGTGCTGGAGCTGGTTATGACCTGAGGAGTTGGCAAAAACATGGTCTGTGGAGAGGAGGGGTTTCCAGCAGGGTCTCCAAGCTGCTACCATGAGGCACATGTTTGTCCTGGTTTTAAAACCAAGGGAAAACCTGAATAAACCCTCCAGCTTCAGTTGCTTTCAGTTAACATTAAAAACCACTAACTTGGGGCTGGTGCAATTGCTCAGTGGCTGTGATGCTTGCCTGGCATGCATGAGGACCCAGGTTCAAACTTCAGCACCACATACACAACTTTCAGAGCAAAGAAAATCAGATGAAAAACTAAATAAAATTGATATTCTCTTTCTCTCTCTCTCTAATTGTTTCTCCCTCTTAAAAAAAATTAGAGTCACTCAGGACATGACTGGTAGGACCCCCATACAGAGCAGCCCTGCACAGGACCAATCAGGGGAGGTACCCTGCCTGGAGCAGCCCCATCTACCTGACACCCCTTGATCCTGTTAGGCCCTGTTTGGGTCCTTCTGGAAGGTGCTCAGGACACTACTGATACGACCCCCCATTCAGAGCAACACCTGCTCAGGACCAGCCAGGAGTGGTTCCCCACCTGGAGCAGCACTACCTACCTGGGGCCCCTCATTCCAGTAGGTTCAGATTTGCAACCTTGAGCCTGGAATCAAAAGGTAGAGAAACACGAGGACCCAGGCAGAAAAAGCATCTGGAAGAAGGTGATCATCAAAGAGTTGGTGGCTGATGTGACCCTTTGACTTGCGAGGAGTCTCCAGGTGGTACACACCTGGAGAAGTGTGTACCATCCCTGCAGGTAATCTCAATTCAGATATGCAGAAGAAGCTCTTCAAAAATGAAAGATCAAATAAGAAGAGGTTCACAAACCCAAAACTCCCCTAAAAAGGATGCCATGGATAGGGAACAACTTGAAAACCTTGAAAATATTATCAACTATCTGATTACTAAAAGGAAAATGAACAAAAAGAAGATAAAATGAAGGGACTAAGTGAGAAAACTCAAAAGATGAAAAACTCTGTTATCAAAGATACAGACATACTAGAAAGGAAGTAGCAGAACTAAAATCTGCAGTCAATGACATGAGAGGAACCATGGAAGAATTTAATAATAGACTAAGTCCTGTAGAAAACAGAACTTCAGTTCTTGATGAAAGAACTTCTTACAATGAGAACAGGCTGAACAAGCTAGAGTGCTCAGATGACAAAAAAAAAAAAATACAAACTCACAGAATGCTAACAGAATTTTAAAAAGGACTAGGATGAAATGAAAAGAAACAATCTAAGAGTAATTGGGATACAGGAAGGAACTGAAACACAAATGAATGGGATAAGGAGCATTCTCAAGAAAATTGCTAAAGAAAATTTGCCCATATAAAAATAGACTCAGATATGCTCATCCAAGAAGCTTAAAATATACCCAATAGACCTACTCAAATAAAAAGCTCCCTAAAACACATCATATTCAAAATGTAGAACAAGGAAATCAAGGAAAGAATACTGAGAGTGGCAAGGTAGAAATGCCAAATCACATTCAGAGGCAAACCAATAAGAATCGTATCTGACTTTTCAGTTCAGACTTTGGAAGTGAGAAGATCTTGGAAAGAGATCTTTCAATGCCTGAATGAACCCAACATGTAGCCAAGAATACTATACCCAGGAAAACTCAGCTTCACATTTGAGGGGGAAATAAGAACTTTTCATGATAATATGAAGCTTGCAGCATTTGTGAACAGAAAGCCAGCATTACAAAGAATCCTCAAAGATAAACTCCAGATAGGAGAACAATAACATTCCTCAAAACCAACAGAGGAAATTCAATAAAGGTACAGGCTATCAACAGACAACTAAGACAGCACATAATTTACTGATAAAACACAATGAAAATGAACCACACCAACATAACAGTTCTAACACTGAATGTGAATGATCTCAATGTGCTAATCAAAAGACACAGACTAGCAGATTGGATCAAAAAGCAAAATTCAACAATATGCTGCTTACAGGAAACCCACCTTACAGCCAGTGACATCCACAGATTAAGAGTAAAAGTATGGAAAAAAAAAAATCTCCCAGGCATACAGCCCAAGAAAGCAAGCTGAAGTTATAATTCTTTTATTCGACGAAGTGGATTTCAAACATAAATTAATCAAAGGAGATAATGAAGGTCACTACATCTTAATAAAATGAACAATACAATAGGAAGAAATAACCATAGTAAATATATACTCTTTAAACACAAATGCCCCCAACTATGTGGAAAAATTACTCCAAGATATAAAACCACTTGTGGACCTCAACACAATAGTACTGGGAGACTTTAATACTCCTCTATAACCAATAGACAGATCATCAAAGCAAAAAACAGCAAAGATATCTCCAGTTTAATCAACAACATAATTCAAAGAGACTTAAGAGAGAATCTTCCACCTCAAATTTGCAGAGTATAACAGCTTCTTCTCAGCAGCACATGGATCCTTCTCCAAAATAGATCCTATTCTACTTCACAAAGGAAATCTCAGCAAATATAAAAATGTAGATTTTATTCCATGTATCCTATCAGACCATGACCTTAATAAGTAACAGCAAAAATCATGGCACAAAATACACAAATATGTGGAGATTGAATAACACTCTATTAAATGAATTATGGATCCAAGAAGACATGAGAGCAGTAATTAAGGAATTCTTGGCAGAGAATGACAATGAGGACACAACATATCAAAACTTCTGGGACAGCATGAAAGCATTCTTAAGGGGAAAATTTATTGCACTGAGTGTCCACATTAAGAATCAGGAGAGGGGGGCTGGAGTGGTGGCTCAGCGGTTTCGGTACTTGCCTGGCAAGCAGGAGGACCCGGGTTCAAACCCCAGCACCACATACACAACTACAACTGAAGGTTGGAGCAACTAAGGCCATGTGAAAAACTAAATAAAGTTGTTTCTCTCTTTCTCTGTCTCACTGTCCCTCTCTCTTTATTAAAAAAAAAAAATAATCAGGAGAGGGCTGGAGCGGTGGCTCAGTGGTTTCGGTGCTTGCCTGGCAAGCACGAGGACCTTGGTTAAAGCTCCAGCACCACGTACACAACTAAGTGTTGGAGCAATGAAGGCCATGTGAAAAACTAAA
>PVKS010036439.1:0-19355 GCA_004027875.1 Aplodontia rufa | reverse complement strand
CCATTTAAAAAAAAAAAAAACCTAGTTGAGAAAGTTCTTATTTTCTGCCCCCTAGGTCAGTGTGTACCGTGGAGGAATGTGTTCACATCTGCCATCTGGCTGGGGATTCTTCCCAGTTGAGCTTGTCAGGGGAGATGCACTTTTTGGTAATCTCCAGTGGCCTGGGTTTTCCTAAAGGAGCTCCTCAAAATGTTCTGTTGCAGAGGGGTTAGAAGATCCTGCCTTCTCTCACTTCTTGTAAGAATAGAGTTCAGCACCCCCTGAGATGCCCTCCTGGGCTGTTTATTTTCTGGCTGACCACACTCCTGATCTTCTTGAGCTGGGGGCCCAGAAGCTTTAGGCAGTCTAATAGTTCCTAGCGTAGGTGTGTGGGACTCTGTTCCAAGGAGAGTGGCCAGATTGTAATTCGCTTTCCTGGGATCACTGATGACTCACTCTGGATGTCTTATGATCTTCAGAAGCCCCAAGAACTGCTCTGGGGGACTGTCACAGTCCCAGCAAGGGAAGATGCTGCGACCAAGTTAGAATACTTGTGCCGTTTCCTCCCCTCTGGGGAAGCTCCTTGCCTGCGGGCTGTGGATCCAGCAGTGGCCAGAGCTGGAGAGGCGGTTCCCAGCTCCACACAGCCCCCTGGGCAGATGGCCAGGCAACAGGGCGTTTAAGTCTGTTTTTTTTATTCTGTGTGTAAACAATGGGATTGGATTCACCTTTGCCAAGTGAGTGACCAGCCCCGCCCTCAGGGAAACCTCAAGATGGCGCGGAGCCGGCTGCGATTAACCCACAGCTTTGGGATCACTATTGCAAGCGATTAAATCACAGAGCTTGAGAGGCAGCTCCTGCAAGTTTTGAGTGCTCGGATTAGAAGGCAGTGCCCACTGCAACCAGGTTAGAATACTTGTGCTGCTTCCTCCCCTCGGGGTAGCTCCGCGCCCCTCCCCCAGCTGAGGAGCCGACTGAGCGGGCGACAAACTCCTTGTTTAGATTCGTTTTTGCAAAGTTGTTTTCCTTTGGTGTTAGAAAACTGGGGTGGGGGGTTAATGATTGCCCACCCCAAGAGCCTGGTCCTACCATTGAATCCCACCTCTCACTCCGGCAGCGTGAAGAATTTCTCAGGAGCTTCTCGGGATCACTGCTGGTGGGGTGGTGGCCATGTTCCCTCAGCCCAGAATTTTTAATTATCTTCATTCTCTATTAGACCTTCCTATGCACACCCTTTGGCTCTGTAGGACTTTAGCCTAAAGGGACCAATATTTTCAGAATTGACATATTCCAAGATAGCCTTATGTTTAGAAATTTAAAATTAAGTTTAATGTTTCTTGAGCTGGAACTCATATTTTTGCATAAATACGAATGTGTAGGCATATTCTCTGGTGCCCTTAATTATTAATCCAGAGAATGTTATCTTCTATGGGAAATAAACTGAAGTCTTTTCCAACTCTATTTTTTTTTATCCTGATAACATAAATGATACTCAAATTGGTAAAAATCATTAGATATTTTATCAGATCACTGACTGGATAGACATTTTTTATCTAAAGATTGGAATATTTTCTTGGTGGCCAACATGCTATGATCATTATGGTATTGTGTCTGATGGCCTGAGAATATGGAGCTTATACCTCAATAACTAGAGAAAATAATAAATTGATGATAAAATAGAGAACATAAATGCCCACTGTGAAAATGGATACATATAATGGAAAATGTACAAAAAATATTGACAGCAATTAAAACCAAATGGAGTCTCTCTTTATGACTTAATATTCATGATTCTTGAAAACACTTCATATAAAACATCCAAATTTCAGGAAAATATATAATTTAACCTTGTGTACAAGTGCAAAGACATAATAATTTATAAGTGAAATGGAAAACTATCGGAAATTTTTGAGCATAAGATAACATGATTTGACAAATATTTTCAATGTATCAGATCAGTATTTAGAGAAACAAATTCACAGAATGAGGACAAGAGTAATGAATAAAGTACAGAATAGCCCAGGCATGTGATTATAGGGGCTTTTTCCAGGATGGTGGCAGTAACAGTGAAGACAGCGGCTTATATTCTGAAGTGACTGAAGGTAGAACTGACAAAATTAGTTCTTTCATGTAAATGATAAAATGAGGATAATCAGTGAATACTTATTATATTTTTGGTCTGAGCAGTGGAAAGGATAGAATTATCAATTTTTTAATAATAATTTAAAGTTGTACATAATGATGGGATTTGGTGTTACATATTCCTACATGCACGCAGCATAACAATGTAATTTGGTGACATCCACTCCCCACCCTCCTCTATTCCCTTGTCCCATCTCCTGTTCCCTTGCCTCTGATGACTGCCCCTTGAAATTGAATGTATGAGAACTATTTATTTTCCTAGGGGTGAAAAATCTCAAAAGTTATATGCTTCTTTCATTTGTGGAAGCTAGAGTAAAATAAAAGAAAGGGAGAGGTATATTAAGATATCACCTTATGCTAGTCAGAATGGCAAAAATGAAGAAAGTAAATAATAATAGATGCTGGAAGGGCTATGGAGAGACAGGCACACTAACACACTGTTGGTGGAGCTGCAGACTGGTACAGCACCTCTGGAAAGCAGTGTGGAGAATCCTCAAAAAACTAGGGATGAGCCCACCATAGGATCCTGCTATTCCACTCCTGGGAATCTTTCCAGGGGTCTTAGAATCAGCACATTATAGTGACACAGCAATATCTATGTTCATAGCAGCTCAATTTACTATTGCTAGATTATGGAAACAACCCAGATGTCCCTCACTGGATGAATGGATCCAAAAACTGTGGTACATATATACCATGGAATTTTACACAGCAACTAGAAACAATGATATTGCAGCCTTTGAAGGTAAATAGATGGCTATGGAAGAAATTATGCTTAGTAAAATCAGCATAACCCAGAGAACCAAGGGTTGAATGTCTCCACTCATCTGTGGAGGCTGGAGCTAGACCCTGGCCATTGAGAAAGGTGATCTATTATCATGTGTTAAATCCAGATAAGGTGTAAAGTTATACAACCTAATACTTTTTTAGAGATATTGAGGGTAAGGCAAGGGAGGGATAAGGGTGAGTAATTGGGGGGGGGGGGCACTCCTGGGGTTAAATCTAATATCCAGAAACTATACATATTTTATATTATTTTGTTAAAAATTGTATGATTGTTCAAAAATAAAAGAAAAAAATTTAAAAAAGTTAAAAAAAAGATCTCATAATGAACCACTAAAATATAAGTCAATAGAAGAACTGTAATACTAAAGGAAGTCTAGTAGAGTAGAGAAAGCCAGGGAGTGTGGGAAAGGAGAGAAGGGACTGTAGGAAAGAAGATAGGACTAAGGGGGGAAGAGAAAAAGGAATTTTACACCCCCAGAACTCTTGATAATTGTAACTGGGAAAATTTTAGGAGCAGCAGGTAGGAGAATCTCTTATAACTCAGTGTGATTCTGTGTCTTGCTTCTGTCCTATTTGAATTCTTCATGATATGAGAGGTAGCGGTATACAAATGATATCTAAATCAATGACTTTAATAAGATCAGCTAAGATATAAGTTTAGACATTCTAAAACTTGTTAATAACCGAGATGAGATGAAATAAAAAAAACAAAAACTGAGAAGTAGCTGTCGGTATGGTAGGAGTAAGGCCAAAATATACATATACCTTGAAAAATATACAAGATTAGGAGAATCCAGACTCAATATTAGTTTCATTTTTCTAAGCATGAATGAGCATATGTTGGCACATGTCAATGAAAAACTTGCTGGAAGCCAAATCAAGAAAATTATTCCTGAGAATGGACCAAATAAGAATGTTAAACATTCGGCATGCTTGAGGACCTGGATTCAATCCCCAGAATTGAAAAAGTAAAAATAAACAAATAATAATCGACTGTCAAATATTACTCATAGTTCAAATGACTTTGAATTTTGGAAGGTGTTTGTTAATGATGTTTATTTTACTGCATTAATGGAAACAAAGCTTGTTTAAAATATATTAATGAGGTAAGGGGAAGCAAATAATTTGGGACAGTGAGAATAGAAAATTAAATTAGAGATTTTGCTGTTAAAATGTGAAAAAATAGTAGGGAGGAGAGGGAATGAAATATAAAGCCAAGGGATTTCTTTAAAAGTGTCTGGGCTATTGCATTGTATTTCTATTATGATAAGAACAATTGCGAGGAAGGAACTGATCAGACAAGGGAGAATACAGAATGACTGATGCAACATGATCGAGGACATGAAAATGGATAGAACCTAGTTCACAAGGGAAGAGGGAAGCTGCATCTGTCTGTGAAGGTCTGCAGAGAGTTCATTCATAATAAAACAGAGAAAGACAGGAGATGGCACAGATGGAAGTAGGTACCTCTATATGCTCCTGAGGGTATTTAAAAATTCTATTTATTTTTTCAATAAAATAAGAATTAGGTTATCAACTGAGACCAAGAAAGAGAGATGGGTGTTAAGTATTCCTGTAAAGACAAGGTATGAAAAAGTCATCCAGGAAAGTAGGGAAGTAAAAACCTAAGGAAATAAAGTAGGATTGCTAGGCAACACTAACAGCCCAATTAAGGTAAGAAATCATGAATTGAAATGAGACTGGAGAGTTTTATTCTGTTTTTTTTTTCTTCAGCTACATTTAGGAATTCAGAAGTACTATAAAGTTGGTTGAAAATTAGATTTAACCTGGATGGGGTGTTTCTGGGTCAACTAAAAAGGGTTGAGAGAAGCAAGGAGGTTGCTTGTGTTTGCAAGAGTGATTAAAAATGAATTGTGAAAACTAAACTGGAGGGAAGGAAAGAAAATGAGGGCATGCATGGGGTGAGACAAAGGAACTTCAGCAGGATTCATTGCCAGATTGAAGCAATCTGGAGTCCTGCTCAAAAGATATAATAAAGAGGCATACTGAGAGCAAGTTACATGAAACTGAATCTGCTGAGCATTTTGGTAATGACATGTTTCTAGGATATGAACGTGGGAGTAGGTTAGGGAAATATTGAGCCAGTGAGTTGGGAGGAGGAAAAGATATTGAAAAATATCAAGAAATTTAAAGGCTATGGTCATGGGAGGATCATGAAAATTCCATGAAGAACAATGATTGGAGTAATGCTAAAAAGAATGAGATTAAAAAATATTAACATATGTTCAGGGAATGAAGGAAAGTAGAGGGAATGAAGGAGAGGGATAATAAGATGTGAAGGTTTGAATTTAAGGGCTGAGGGTTTTAGGAAGGAAAAACATTGAGAACCCCGGGGGATGACAATCCAACAATTACATAGGGTTCCTCTAATAAAAGGTTCTAACGGAGGAGCACAAATTTCAAAGAAGAGCCAGGGGACTTGTAGGACATGAAGGCTAAAGAACCATTCAGAAATTGATTATAAATGGTATAGATTCCTATGCTGATAACCCAGTTTTCTTCCCATAATCACAATTATTTAAAAATATATTACCTTGAATGTCAGATTGATCTCAAAGAGTAACTTTAAGAAGTACTTTTCAGGGCTGAAGTGGTGGCTCAGTGGTTCTGGTGCTTGCCTCCCATGCATGAGGATGTGGGTTCAAACCCCTGCACCATGTACACAACTAAGTGTTGGGGGGAAAAGGCCATATGAAAAACTAACTGAAAATTGATTCTCTCTCTCTCTCTCTTTGTCCATCTCTTTTAAAAACAAAAATATCTCTCAAAATATTGCTATGCAATGCCCTTTTATAAAATAAAAATTCCTGAACTGGAGATCCAACTTTTTGTAGTTCAAGTAAATATATTTCAAACTCTCATCATTGTTTTTTTTCCAATTTACTCCATAAATTTTATTGCCTTTAATTTCAATCATTATAAACTGTAAAGGCCTGAAATATTTTTCTGCATCTTTTCTCTGTCTTCAAAGATACTAAAGCCTGATAAAGAACATAGTAAGAATAAAACTAAAGACCAATTTCACTCATAAATACTGATGCAATTATCTTAAATAAAATATAAGGAAACAGAATCCAAAAGCACATTTAAAAGTAATGCATTGAAAAATGTGCAATTTAATTCAGAAATGTAAGAATTCTTCAATATTAGGAAATATTTTAACATAACGTACATTAATTTTCTTAATGGGATTTATGACTGATGGCACAGATACTGAAAAGCAATTGGGATAATTCAAATACATATAGAGTAAACAATAAAAAAGGATAGTAGATAATCTCATAATATGACTAATATTTTGAATATCAATACAAGAGCTGAAATCTTATTTAATGAGCCACTTTCACTAATATTAGTAAAATAAATTGTTCTCTGTTGCCAGCAATATTTAAAACTATATGAAGATATTAACTATTGGGTCTGGGTTTGATTTTACACTATCAATAGCTAATAAGTTACTCTGCTACTATTGTATGCAGAACAGACACAGAACTTCTGAAATAAATATAAAGAACTTCATCACTATATCACAGCAAGCTGCATGATATGATAAGAACGTCCATTCCCCTGGATCTCCAAGTTTCACATTGGACATGAGTGTATTGTACACAAGTGTTTGTGTGAGCACCCTTTTCTTAGAATCTATTACTTTCAACAGTCAGTGGGAAGCAAACATATTAGTGTCTTGAAATAAGGATGAAAGTCTCTATCTTGCAAAAGTGCTTTCTGCAATAAAGAAAATTATCAGGCACTCAGGACTCTGCATTTGTGACATAAGCTGTCAGATGTATAGGAGCATAAGAGATCTCTAGAGGACTATGGTCTATCATTAGTCGATGTCATTAGTTAAGTAACATTTATCTGCATTGAATTTCGAAATAAAAATATATCTGCTTAAATAAATATATATATATATATATATATATATATTTAAATTTTTATTTGATAAACATGGTCTTACAATTAGGAGGAATTCATTGTCAAACAATCAAGAACAAAAGTGTAATGACAGAACAAGCCAAGACTGGTGCCAGACCATGGTTTCCCCCCTTGGGTTCCCCATGGTTTCATGTTTCCCTGTACTTAAACCCCAAATTAATTGGACTTCTCCTGGAGGTCAGAGTTGCCCCTGTGATTAGATTCCCTCATACCTCCCTCTGTTCTCCTTGATGTCCTTCATATTCACTTCCCCTCTTCCTACATCCCCCAGGAACCTACACAAGGTTCCCCATGATCGTGTAAAAATTCATACATGTTGAGGTAGATGTTATGTTAGTCATCTATCATACTGTTTCTGCTTGTATTCTAGCTACCACAAATTAAAGAAAACATTAGGCCCTTTAGTCTCTGAGCTTGGGGTACTTCACTTAGCAAAATTTTTTCCATCTCCTTCCATTTGGCTACAAATGCCATAATATTGTTTTCTCTAATAGCTGAGTAGTACTCCATTGTATATATGTACTAAAGTTTTTGAATCCACTCATCAAGTGAGGGACATCTGTGTTGGTTCCATAATTTTGCTATAGTGAATTGAGCTATTATAAACATTGAAGAAGCTGTATCTCTATAATATGCTGATACTAGCTCTTTGGGGAAGATACCCAGGAGTGGGATAGCTGGGTCAAAAGGCAGTTCCAGCCCTAATTTTTTGAAGATTCTCCACACTGCTTTACAGAGTGGCTCTACTAGCATGCAGTCCACTAGCAATGTAACAGTGCTCCTCTTTTCCCCCAGACCCTCCAGCATCTGTCATTGTTCGTATTCTTCATTTTTGCCACTCTGACCAGAGTGAAGAGGAATCTCAGTGAAGTTTTGATTTGCATTTCTCTTATTGCTAGTGATGTATAGATTTTCTCATATGTTTATGGGCTTTTTGGATTTCCTCTGTTGAGAAGCTTCTTTTAGTTCCATAGCCCATTTATTAACAGGATTATTTGTGATTTTGGTATTTAGTTATTTGAGTTCTTTGTATATTCTGAATATTAGCCCTCTGTCTGAAGTGTAGCAGGCAAAGATTTTCTCCCATTCTGTAGGTTCTCTCTTGACACTCTTGACTAAATCTTTAGCTGTGTAAAACTTTTTTAGTTTAATTGCATCCCATGCATTTATTCTTGATTTTACTGCTTGTGCCATGGAAGTCCTGTTAAGGAAGGCTGTGTCAACCTCTATGTCATGTAATGTCGATCCTACTTCTTTTTCAAGCAATTGTATAGTTGCTAGTTTAATATCCAGATCCTTGAACCATTTTATTTAATTTTCATGCAGGGTGAAAGGTAAGAAATCAATTTTAGTTGTCTACATATGGCTGTCCAATTAATCCAACACCATTTGTTGAACAGGCTATCATTCTTCCACACTGTGCTTTTGCCCCCTTTATCAAATATCGGATAGTTAAAGGTATGAGGGTTCATCTCAGAATCCTCTATTCCATTCCATTGGTCTTCCATTCTGTTTTGGTACTAATACCATGCTGTTTTTGTTACTGTTGCTTTGTAGTATAATTTCATGTCAGGACTTAAGATGCCACCAGCCTCCTCCTTTTTGCTGAGTAATGTTTTGGCTATTCTGGGTCTTCTGTTATTGCACACAAATTTGAGTATTGCTCTTTCTATATCTGTGAAGAATGATGTTGGTATCTTGATAGGGATTGCATTAAATCTGTATGGGGCTTTGGGTAAAATGGCCATTTTAATGATATTGACTCTACCTAGCCATGAACATGGAATGTTTTTTCCATCTACTCAGATCTTCTATAATTTCTTTTTTTAAAGTTCAATAATTTTCATTGTATATGTCCTTGACATCCTTTGTTGGATTTATGACCAGGTATTTTATTTTTTTGGAGGAGATGGTGAAAGGGACAGTTTTCCTAATTTCTTCTTCAGTGTCCTTATTGCTGGAATATAGGAAAGCTAATGATTTATTGGTGTTAATCTTATAACCAGCCACTTTTCTGAAATCATTTATAAGCTCTAGAAGTCTTCTGGTCGAGCTTATAGGGTCTTCTAGGTAGAGGATCATGTCATTAGCAAAGAGAGATAACTTGACTTCTTTTCCTATTTGAATTCCTTTGATTTCCTTCTCTTGACTGATAGCTCTGGCAAGAGTTTCAAGAACTGTATTGAATAAGAGTAGTGAAAGTGGACAACCTTGTCTTATTTCTGAATTCAGTGGAAATGCTTTCAGTCTTTTGCCGTTGAGCATAATGTTTGCTATGGTTCTGTAATAAATGGATCTTACCTAGTTAAAATATCTTCCCTTGTTCTTTATCCTCTCCAGGGTTTTGAGCATAAAAGGATATTGAGATTTATCAAAGACCTTTTCTGCATCAATTGAGATGATTATATGATTTTTATTTTTAATTCTGTTTAATTGGTGAATTACATTTATTGATTTGCGAATATTGAACCAGCCCTGTTTTCCTGGAATGAAGCCCACTTGATCATGATGTGTTGTCTTTTTAATGTAGTTTTGGATCCAATTAGCTAGAATTTTATTAAGGATTTTTGCATCTATGTTCATCAGGGAAATTGATCTGTAATTTTCTTTTCTTGACACTTATTTGTTGGATATTGGTATCAGTGTAATATTTGCTTCATAAAAAGTGTTTGGGAGTTCTCTCACCCTATCAATTTCATGGAAGAGCTTATAGAGGATTGGTGTTAACTCTTCTGTGAAAATTTGATAGAATTCTGCCGTATATCCATCCAGTCCTGGGCTTTTGTTTTTTGGAAGAGCTTTGATTGCTGTTTTGATTTTGGAACCTGCTTTAGGTTGGTTTAGATTTTCAATGTCTTCCAGTGTTAATCTGGGGGTGTCATATGTGGTCAAGTATCTGTTCATATCTTCCAGATTATCAAACTTGGCAGAGTATAAATTTTCAAAATAAATTCTGATAATCTTCTGGATTTTTGGTTGAGTCCGTGGTGACATCTCCATTTTCATCTTTGATTTTATTAATTTGCTTCATTTCAATTTTCTTTTTGGTGAGGTTGGCAAGGGGTCTGTCAATCTTGTTTATGTTTTCAAAGAAACAACTCTTTGTTTTGTTGATACTTTGTATTGCTTTTTTTTTGCTCTCAATTTTATTGATTTCAGCTCTGATTTTAGTTATTTCCTGTGTTCTATTATCTTTTGGATTGGATTGTATTTTTCCTCTTTTTGCAGGAGTTTGAGTTGGAGCATAAGACTAATTATTTGGGCTCTTTCCAGATTTTTGATGTATGCACTAAGTGCTATAAATTTACCTCTGATGTGTGCTTTCTTACTATCCCAGAGGTTTTGATATGTCATTTCATCATTCTCATTGATTTCCAAAAATTTCTTGATTTCTTATCTCATTTGGTCTTTTATCAATTCCTTGTTTAAAAGAGTGTTATTCAATTTCCAAGTATTAGAGTAGCTTCTGTTGTTTTTCTTGTTGATTGCTAAGATCATGGCATTGTGATCTGACAGGATACATGGGACTATATCAACTTTTTTGAATTTGTTAAGGTTAACTCTGAGGACTAGGATGTGATATATTTTTGAGAAGGATCCATGAGCTGCTGAGATGAAGGTAATTTCAGCCAATTTAGGATGTAATATTCTGTAGATGTCTGTTAAGCCCAATTTATTAATAGAGATGTTCAGATTGGAGATATCTTTGTTAAGTTTTTGTTTCAATGATCTGTCCAATGTTGATAATGGTGTATTGAAGTCCCTCAGTATTTTGCTGAGATCAATGAGGGGTTGGTTTAATGTTGTTGAGTTTTTTTTCCATATATTTGGGGGAATTGTGATTGGGGGCATAAATGTTAACTATCGTTAAGTCTTCTTGGTGAATTGTCCCTTTTTTATGATGTAGTATCCATCTTTGTCCTTTCTGAGTAGTTTTGGATCAAAATTATCAGATATTAGGATTGCCATGCTAGCTTGCTTTTTTGGGCCACAGGCCTGGTAGGCATTTTGCCAAACTTTCACCTTCAGTCTGTTTCTATTTTTGAATGTGAGGTGTGTCTCTTGGATTTTATTTTTTGATCCAGTAAGCCAATCTCTGTTTTTTAATTGGGGCATTGAGACCATTCACATTCGGAGTTAGAATCAATATGGAAATCTGAGTCCCAGACTTTGTGATTGTTACTGAGTTTTGCACTATCTTGGGTTTCTTTTAGTGTGTATTGTGATTATAAACATTCTGTTGTTTAGTGTTTTAGGGAATTATTAACATGTTCTTCTGGATGAAAAATGTCCTTGAGAATATTCTGTAATGCAGGGTTTGTGTTCATGTATCTTGCTAGCTAAAATTTATCATTGAAGTATTTAATTTCTCTGTCACATTTAAAGCTGAGTTTTGCAGGGCGTATTATTTTTGGCTAAAATTGTTCTCTTTCAAGGTTTGAAAAATATTATTCCAAGCTCTTCTGGCCTTCATTGTCTGATCTGAAAAATCCGTAGTGATTCTAATTGGTCTGCCTCTGAACATGACTTGGGGCTTCTCCCTAGCTGATTTTAGAATTCTCTCTTTAGTTTCACTGTTAATCATTTTATATATGATATGTCTTGGTGAATTTCTCCTTTGGTTAGGTGTTTTGGTGTTCTTTAGGTGTCTTGGATTTGGTAATCTGGGTCAATCCTGATATGAGAAAAGTTCTCCTTGACAATTCCATTTAATGTTCTTAATGCCCCCTGTTTGTTGTTTGATGTTTTCTTCCAGTCCAAATACTCTCATGTTATTTCTTCTCATCTCATCAAATATTACTTGGAAGTTCTTGTCTTGCACGATGAGTTTCTTTTCTTGTCTGTCCTCCTTGAACTCGACATTGCTCAACCTGTCTTCATTATCTGATGTATGTTCTTTGAGAGCTGAGGTTCTATTTTCTTTTGAGTTTACTCTGGTGTTAGTATCTTCTATTGAGGATTTGATTGGGTTGACAGTAATTGTCAATTCTGATAGCTCTGCTACATCTCTCTTCAGGATGTTTAACTCTATAAGTTTGGTCTTTCATTTCATGGAACTGTTTCCTTATTTCCTTATGAAAGTTGTCTCTTATCACCTGAAAGTGATCTCTGATCTCTTTCCTTAATTCTTCTTTCAACCCCTTGATTGAGTTACTAATCATAATGTTGACATATTTTTCTTGGGTTTCATCTAGGACCCCTGCCATGGAGTCCTTAGATGGTGAACTATGAGAGTGAGGATGGGAGTTATTATCCCTTTTCCTCATTTTCAGATACAGGGGATGTGACTTGAAGACCGACTATGTGAATTACTGTTGTAAGTGTTATTGGAGCTTCTTATGCCTCTGCTTCATTGGGTTGGGGTGCTACTTGGAAAGCACAGATCAATGGCTGCCAGTCCAGTCAATGAAGAAATGTGAGCCTATAGGTGCATATACTAAACAGCTTCAACTAAAATAGTTATAACGGTGATTAGGACCTACAGGAGCAGTTTTCTTCCATGAGTGCTCTCACAATATGTTAACATAGCCACCATATACCCATTTTGAAGAATGATCTTCACTTCAGTAAGCAGGGCCTCTGTAAATGGTGGATATATCATCTAGAAATCCAAGGGAGTGGAGTACGGCGGTAGTATGCAGCTCATGACTTAGAAAAAAGAACTAGAGGGTGTTAGCATGGATTCAGCTATTCTAATAAGAATACAGAAGAGATAAAAATGAGATGCGAGTAGGTTAGAGGTTTTAAGTGAGGAAGAGAGAGAACAGCATATAGTTTAGAAATTGAGAGAAGATAGGGGAGAAGAGGTTAATTTGATGTGTAGTTCATTTCAGCCCAAGGACATTACAAGCTAATTTGCTATCTTGACCAATTGTGGACAATGAGAAAGTGAAGGAGGTATAGGATCTGCTGGAGAAAGAAAGAACAAGAAAGAAAGAGAAAGAAAAAAAGAGAAAAAAGAGAACAAAAGAATTTAAAAAGGGGGAAAAGAAAAAAGGAAAGAAAAAAACAGACCATAGGGGAAACAGGGATAGCAGTGTTAAAATATAAGAGGGGTAAAAGAGATATTAATAAGTTTTGGGTGATCACATAAGGGAATAAGAGAGAAGGTGTAGAGGAAAGAAGACAGAATGAAACAAACAGACATACAAAGACAAAGTCAAAAACAAACAGGAACAAAAAAAGAAAATAAAGAATAAAAAAGGATAGAGAAAAAAATCCAAAAAACAAAACAATATGTAAACCAAAATAGCTAGAATTTATATATGTCCATGAACCGATCAACTGTTCCAGCTATTGCACCAATACATGTGGAGAACAGGAGAAAAAGGAAGGCAAAAATAAAAAAAGGCACGAAAAAAATACATATATATATATATATATATATTCTCTCTCTTCCTCACTTAAAACCTCTAACCTACTCGCATCTCATTTTTATCTCTTCTGTATTCTTATTAGAATAGCTGAATCCATGCTAACACCCTCTAGTTCTTTTTTCTAAGTCATGAGCTGCATACTACCTCCCTACTCCACTCCCTTGGATTTCTGGATTATATGTCCACTATTTACAGAGGCCCTGCTTACTGAAGTGAAGATCATTCTTCAAAATGGGTATATGGTGGCTATGTTAACATATATATATATATATATATATATATATATATATATATATACACACATACATATATATACACACACACACACATATATATATATATATACACACAAAATCATATAAAAAGTAAAAAAATCTTAATGAAAACTTGGAACTACAGACAGTAAGAGCATCTCTGAACCCTTTGGAAGGAGATGATCACTGTCCTTCTGGGTTTCAATATCGAGGTCTCTCAATCTGTGGTTATGTGATCTCGCAGAGAGGACTGGGGTGTCCTCAGTCTGCTGGGATTTCTAGGAGGGGATTCCAGTGAAGAGGACTGGTTGTGGAGTGCCCTGAAGTTTGTCAGCCTCCCAGGGGAACTGAAAGCCAGAAGACTTAATGAGTAGGGAGTATGGTTGATTTCTATTCTCTCTCTGTTGGGAGTTGCATACACTATGTCTTATGGCAGAAGACTCAGCTTTTTAACTTATCATGTGATCCTTCTGGTTGGGGGTTGGACAGGGCTGGGAATTGCTCCCCTTTATTCCACAAACCAAAGTCCCCCTAAGAAAGGTGGAGCCTGGGCCTAGCCAAGGCCTTCTCTTCCTGGATCAGACTGTGGTCAGTGACCATCTCCTGATGCAGCTTTCAGAGCCTGCTCTAAAAAGCCAGAGAGAGCTGTCTCCTGGAGCTTGTAATGGCAGCTTGGCTTTCCCGCCAAGTAGCCAGTTCTGCTGTGCACCTCTGATGTCCGCTTTTCAGCACAGTTCTCATCAGATGCAGTGTCTGAGCTGGGTGGGTGTCTGCAAATGCACTGGCCCAATGCTCTGTTTTTATAAAGCATAAGTTCCCAGCAGTGATCAGTTCCCTGGCTCTGTTCAGCTCCACCCCTGCTTAATGGCGGCAGGTGGAATATAAACAAAGCTGAACTGCTTCAGGGAGGATAAAATCCCTTTTTTCCTCCATGCTCTTTTCAGCTCCACCCTTGCTCACTGGCCCCAGCTCACAGCCGGCTGCCCGCAGGCAGAATGAAAACACAGCCAAACTGCTGTGACCTCGGTGGGACGGATAAAATTCCTTTTTTCCACACTCGAATCTTCCAGGACTTAGCTCCTCAAAAAAGCTTCACAAATTAGCACTGGAAGTTCATAAATATTCCCCAGAACACATCTTGAAAAGCAGAAGATAAACTGGGATTTTCCCAACTAGACTTGCAGCCACAGGAAAAGCTGCCTCCCTTCAGCTCGCCATCTTAAAAAATAAAACTATATTTTTAAAGGATGAATTTACATTTAAAACGCTTGCAAAAACTGCTGAAAGATAACATAAAAATAACTTTTAAAATTAACATAGCTATTAAATCCCCACATATTGAGACAATTGCTAGTTAGACAATATGTTGATGTATTAGTGGAGAATATCTCACTTGTAAGAGCAATAAAAATGTTAAATACCCAGGTCTTATCAAGGTCTAAAATACATTATTTTAATTCTTTATTTTGACATAATCTATTCCAGAATTCTCTAATTTTTCAAAACTTGTTATTATTTCCTTTTGATGAACCTCTGGTGCTTTCAGCACATTTCTGCTTTTGGGACTAACAAGTTGTTCCAGGTTTATCTTCTTTTGCTTTTTCCAACACAGAATCAGCCTTTACTCTAATGATCATTGGTATTTAGAAACCAAGTTGTATGTGCTAGATGTGCTCATTTGCATTGCAGTGCCACTCATTCAAGACCCTCTGAGCAGACAGAGCTCAGGAATATAACTATGCACATACACAAACACACAGATTTGAATATTAATTCTTACATCTCTTCTTATATACAGAAACCATGACTATTCTAATTTAAGGCCAGGAGATTTATTCTATATTTTCCCTTTCAGTATTTGTGAGTCCCTTATCTGGTGATGAGGAATCTTTTTCCATATATTATCCTTAATGTATGTATGCATTTAATCAGTTGCCTTGATGTAAATAATTCCCCATTGCCACACCATTCTTTCCCTTGCATAGATGCTGTCTGTGACATACCAGGCTTGGAAACCCTGTCTCAGTTTCCCATTTTGCATGGACACCCTTCTCAATCTTCTCACACTGACAATCTCTTTGAGTCTTGCTTCAACGTGATACTCTATTCCAACTATTGTTTTCACATAACTTGTACCATACCTCACTCTGCATGGAAACCCCCCTTAACTCAGGCTCTTACTCCTTACCAGGTGGCCGTTTAATGTGAACTCCATTTTATCTTTCCTGAACTCTAATAACCTTTTGTAGATGACCATAATTCACAGAATCAGCTGTGCGTGCTGACTTTACTCTGACCTGCCTAATGGCTTTAGCACACAGAAGTTCAAAAAAGGAAGAGAAATGAACAAGGGAAAGTCAGGTGTCTGAAGAAAAGCATTTGCAATATAAGTCATAAATATGGAATAAAAATCTGCATCCTGGTGTATTTTACTTACATTCAATTTGATTTTAAAACTAAAATTACAAATCCAGGTTCATACTATTTTACTATTTCACTATTCTGGTGAATCAATGGTTTCAGAAATAGATTATAGTCATGTATCAAGCCAGTGCTTGAATCTAGGGATTTTTCTTGGACCTTAATTACCCAAATACACTAATCATCATATTGAAAGGTTTATACAGATTCCTTTCATCTTCTTTTTGAAGCTGATCTTTTTTAAACTTTTCTGATTTCATCCTCTAAAATTGCATTTAATTTACTTTTCACAGTCATCTAACATAAAACTAGTGCTGTATTTATTGAAGTATAAATCGATTGATTCAGCAATTTTAAGGTCAAGAGCAACTAAAGTAGAAGAATCCAAAAACTTCAAGTGTTATCTATTCTGTTGAGTGTGAAGTGAGACTCTACTGATTTTATAGGTTTAGCTATTTGAGAGAAATTGAAGAAAATCAATCTTCAGAAAAACAAACAACTTCAGTTTCATAGAAGTGTTTAAATAGATATTGAAGATCCCTTCCAGACACATTAGTTTTATGCCTAGAAAAAGAGTTCATGTTTGCAAGTACAAGTGTTGTATTCTTTCAGCATCATAAGATTGCTGAATGATTTGCTTATATCATACATAGCAAAAATAAAAGCTCTTGTCTAAAGTTCATTCAGGTGAATAAAAACTTAATTGCATAAACCTAAGAATTGTTATCAGACAGATACCCATGCCAGCATTTTGAGGAAGTATATGGAGGATATCATCAGAAAAAGAACAGTGTATGCAACTTGAAATTTAATATCAAGGCATATATCAAATTAGGACAGTTTTGATGGTAGTTCTTTAACACATAATTCATATTTTTGAGGTCTAACTTTCATGTTTTGAGCCTGTTGTTAAGAAGTTTGAAATTAGCCTTTTAAAATATAAAAATATATTTAGTAAGTATAAATATAATTAGCCATGTCTCATCAAAATGTTTTCAAAAGCTGTGTTGAATTAAATTTGAGCCACTTCACTTTTGTGAACTCCTCTTTTCTCTCTCCTAGGGCTGTTACAAAGATTAAATGAATCAGCATACAAAAGGCATTTAGCATAGTGCTTGTGAAGAATATGCATTACCTGTTAATATTTTCAGTGTCAAAATTATTAATTTCTGCCTTGCACTTTGTTTCATGCCCTCTTCCAAACAGGTATTTTAGCTGCTTGTCCCTGTAACAGCACAGTTCTTCCCCCCTCCCCCCGGGTTCCAATAACTGCCTTATTAACAAAGGATTCTCTAAACATTGAAAGTATAAAAATATTGAAAGACAAAGTAAGTGACTAATAAAAACTCAGATGTTCCAAAATGTATTGGTAGGAAATTAAGTCACTCTACTTGCTTAGAAAGCACTAAAGTGCTGGTGATGGATTTTTCTACTCCTCCACCTTTATTTTCCTTATTCTCTTATTTCTTCTCCCCATCTTTCTATTTCTTATTCAATAAATTCTTGTTATTTTTTGTTTTATCACAAAATCATTTTCCTTTGGTTAAAGTAAGACAGAGACTACATTGCAATTGCTCCAGACTTTGGGAAAGAAGAGAGCAGAGGCAGCAAAATGTTCATTTATTGAAGAAGGAAGATGTGAACAGTTTCAGAAAAGTTCAGAAAAGACACAAACATAAAAAAAAAATCAAGGCAGATATGCTCTAAAATGTTAGCTATATTAGATTTTACATACAGATTTTGTTTGCATTCCTTCATCTATTGTTTCTGTCAACTTTCCTTCCATTTGTAAAATATATTAGGTTTTGAGACGTCTTAATGCTGCTCTAACCTACTAACTTCAAATTAAAAGATTTCAAATAGTCTTGAATCAGGAGAGTTGAAAGCAGGTATTTTCAATAAGATTGTTCATTTCTTAATTATTGGTGAAGTCAAATGTTATTACAATTTCAATCATAGTGAAATGATTAAAATTTTAGGGCAGTGGTATGTAATGTAGATTTAATTTGATTATTTTGGATGTAAAAGTTACTAATTGGAAACTCTAAGAGAAAATTGAAATTTTAGTTCTCTTGATTCTTTTTTTTTTTTTTTTTTAAGAGAGAGGGACAGTGAGAGAGACAGAGAAAGAGAGAAACAACTTTATTTAGTTTTTCACATGGCCTTAGTTGCTCCAACACTCAGTTGTGTATGTGGTGCTGGGATTTGAACCCGGGTCTTCGTGCTTGCCAGGCAAGCGCCGAAACTGCTGAGCCACCGCTCCAGCCCCTAGTTCTCTTGATTCTATTTTTATATTCACCTTGAAAAGTCAATGAAGAGTTCTTGAAGTTTTCACTAAGCAATTACATATGAGAAATAAACACTCAAAATTAAGATAGAGGAACCATAGCTATCTATTGGTATTTATTTTTTAAAAGCATTTCCTTACTTAAATTATTGATTCAGTGCTTTAAACACTAGAACAAAATTAAATTAATTTCATAATACATTTAGAATGTTTTTGTCATTCAACTTAATGTATTCAATATACATTTTTGAAAACAATTTTTATTTGTCATAGTTTGACAAATATATATGTAGAAATAACACTTGCTAACTTTTCCTTTTTATTATTCTAACCATATAGTTTAGCTTGTCCCATTTTTATAGTACACAAGATGTAAACAATCCCATGTACAAGCTAGATAACTATGACATGATCGTTGCCTCTAAGTTTCTATTAATTTTGCTTTTATGTTTTATGGTAATTAAATAAAATAATTTTGATATGGTAAATTAAAATTAAAGTGATAAATTATCTACATTAAAGAATTTTCTGGAGGTGGGGATAACATTAACTGGAGGAGTGGATAACATTTTTGCTGTTTACTAGAAAAATGAAAATATACATGTGAAGTATTTTTTTAACCCCAAAATGTGAAATTTGATCTTTATTGCTTTTCAGAAAGTTTGTATCAATTTACACTTGAACACACAATGTAGAAAAATGCCTATTTCCTTAACCCTTACTGTAAATAATACAACAACTTTTTTTTTTTTGAAGTGCTGGGGCTGAAACCAAGATCTCCTGCACATTTGGCAAGTGCTCTACCACTGAGTTACATCCCCAGCCCTACAGCAACATTTTTAAAGCCCTCCTTAGTTGAAGGAAGTATGTCATGGTTGATTGGACTGGTGAATTTGTGACTACAAGTGAGGTTGAAGTTTCTTTTTTTTTATTTATTTTTTTATTAGAAGTATATAGAGGGGCTGGAGCGGTGGCTCGGCGGTTACGGCGCTTGCCCAGCATGCGCAAGTACACGGGTTCAAACCCCAGCACCCACGTACGCAACTAAGTGTCAGAGCAACGAAAGCCATGTGAAAAACTCAATAAAAATTGATTCTTTCTCTGTCTCTCTCTCTCACTCACTGTCCTTCTCTCTTTAAAAAAAAAAAA